>NW_019291424.1:46900-78484 GCF_000500325.1 Leptinotarsa decemlineata | reverse complement strand
AAGGTTCTATACCTTTAATCCTCTTCTCTTCGAATTGGGTAAACTTCTTTCAAAGCTTGACTGTATAACTTTTTTGATAATAAAGAATGAATCAGACCACTATCATAATCATTGTTGACGGCTATTTGCTTTATTATATTCAGTTCTTTATTGAAATTCACTTCTGACAAGGGTACATTTATCAGTCTGTGGATCATACTGTTGTAAGCTGCTACCTTATGCTGATATGGGTGAGTGGACGAATTATGAATTTTTCAATTTATCGTAAGCCGGCACATACATATATTATCATTCATAATTGTTTTACGCTGCCTAATAGACCTCAAGCGGTTCCAGTGTGCCTAATATAAATAGAACTGTCACTATTGTTAGAGTGGTAATTTGAAGCGACACTACGAAACAACTAATCAGCAAATTCACATAAACTTTCCTCTTGGCAGTAGGCTCGTAAAGAAAAACTTTAATCTTAGTTCTCACAAAAAAAAGCACGAAAATACTAGTTTGTTGCATAAGCGAATAAGAAAAATAAATGTGTGCTGGACGCTTAATAAACAGCAGGAACCATTTTCAGATTCTGAGGTGGTGAAAAAATGTATGTTAGAAGTACTTACGGCACTTAAGACGGAAAAAAGATGTCGCTGCATTTCAAAGTATTCCATTATCAGCGAGAAGTAATACACGAAAAACGGAAATTTTTGCTGCTGATATTAAAAACACTTCTTGAATTTCTGTAAAAGACACCTTGCTATGCCACAGCACTTGATGAATCATGTGACATTGTTGATGATGAACAAATGTCTATTTTCCTAAGATTTATTGATATTGAATGTCAGATTTTTAGGAAAGAGTTGCTATCAATATTGCCGTTGAAAGGTTACACTCAAGAAGAAGATTTATTCAAGGTCATTGATAAATTTATTACTAAATCTAACATTAGTTAGATTTAGTTACGATTGGCAAAGAAAAAGGTGTAGTAAAGATAATCAGGGATAAACACTCAGGTCTAATATCGTATCAGTGCATAATTCACCAGGCAGCCCTTTGAGGAAAACTTAGTGCTACACTGAAAGAAGTGATGGACAGCTTGGTCAAGTTGATTAATATTGTGAAATCTCATTCTGCCCTTCAGCACCGACATTTCAAGGAGTTTCTTTCTGACAGCGTATTCTTATTTAACTTCAACACGACAAAATGTTCGTTAGCTAAGTAAAGGTCAAGTTATTGAAAGTTTCTGGCTAATAAAAGAAAAAGTGACCTCCGTCTTGCAAAACTTAGCTACGGAGGGATCCAGAAAGCACAAACAAGCGTAATATGCTGGCCGTGGCTTTTTTAAAAGATATTCTGAAATATTCAAATGCGCTCAACACAGAATCACAAGGAAATGGAGAATTAATATGTGATGTGATACAAAACGTGTCTGCTTTTCGTCGCAAGCTGGATATCTTTGAAAAAGATATTGCAAGACAAGAATTTATTCATATTCCGACAATTCGTTAATATAAAAAGAACTCTAAAGAAGACATTGCAGTGTTCGTAAAATTTCTGGCCGATCTTAGGAATGAATTTGCTACAAGATTCCGCAAGACTTTGCAGAGATGGGCAAGCTATCTCCGCTTCTTGAATCGTCATTTGAAGTTGATGTAGCAGCAGAATGGACAGATGTGGCTGCCAAAGGCATCGCTTCAAATGGGCGTACCAAATCCTTTTGGTACGCCTATGTTCCAAAACCGTTTCAAAAGATATGGCTTGCAAACAAGTATCGTTTTTTTACGTTCGCTGTGAAATGAATTTATTGTGCATATGATGAATATCTCAAATTGACTATGAAAATTCTTTATTTTTCAAAACACAAAATTTACTGACTGGAGAATAATAAAAACCAATTAGAAAGGTTATTCTTGACTTGAAGGTACCAAATATTTGGTGATAGCTTGAAATTAGCCTGATTGGCGGCAAAACTTAGGATTTGAATGATATATAATAGTACGACAGTTGAGACAGACACTCGCCTGATGGTTCTGCAGATCCCGGTCTCCCAGCAAACTCCAACAGCCGTTGAAACAGCGAAAAGACTATTTGCGTATTTGTGTAACCTCCTACATTACATGGGTTCCGATGCATTTGACATACTTGTCTCCAGATAAACTGGGGACATTCTCATACAAAGACCTTGTGGATACGATGAAACTTCATTACAACCCAAATCTACTCAAAATTGATGAAAATTTCAGATTCCTACAGAAAAAGCAGCATGAAGGAAACAACGTTCAAGACTACTTATAACCTTTTTTGTGACTATTTGAAGAACGCGTATCGAAAAAAATGTGTTTTTGGTTTACAGGATCAAACCCGTCAGAGTAGATTATTAGAGCTGGTAGATCTAACAGTGGACCGTGCTCTTGAAATTGAAGCCAGCAAAGAAACTTCTTCCAGAAACGCAGCCATGCTCCACTGCTCACTCACTTCGAATAGAGTGAACGTTATAAATGTTATTAAATGTTAAGGGTTTAAGGTTTAAACGAGTAATGGCTGGAATAAAACTTGGATCAGTATTTTCAAAATTATACTAAAATGCTCTTTCTCACAACTTCATTAACCTAATACATTTCATAGAATGACATTCGGCAGAATGGAAAAGTCACACACTATCAATATTAAATTGCTTCATTGTTACCAACAATAAAAAGCATATGAAAGTTACAAAGACTAGTATTGGAACCAATTCTAGTAGTAATAAGGTCAGTGTTAAGGCTTTTTCTTGTTTCAGATGTGGATCTTCTGATCATTTAGTAAATAAACGCAATAAACAAAATATGATATGTTACAAATGTAAACGGAAAAGCCATTCGGGTAAGGTATGTTTGAAAAATAAAAGCCAGGAGGCAAGTACAAACCACATAGACCGAATTGATGAAATCTTATCGATATACGTAGAACATACTCAGTTTAGAGATAAATTTATACTTCCGCTGAAGGTTAACCAGGTGAGAATTCATTTTGAAATAGATTCAGGGACTGCGTTACAATCATAGGATGAAATGATTTTCATAAACTTTTTCGTAAACTGAATTTACAACCCACTTATATTAAATTGAGAACTAAAAGTAAACAACCTTTAGTTGTGGCAGGTTTCACACAGGTTAGAGCACAAAACAGAGACATTACCAAATATTTCAAAATTTATGTAAAGACAATACAGATGAATGAATGCTAGTTTGAAACTTGGAAAGAATGCACAACCATTTTTCTTAAAAACCCTCGAAATAACTATACTAAAGTTCCATAATATCAAGCACTAAATTCTTAGATATGTTATTGCATTGAATCGAAAACAGAGTAGAGCAAAAGAGCATATGTGGCTCATGGGCAATGTCGGAGGACAGTGGGATGCGCATGGGGTCTTTCACCCCGTGTGGTCACCTAGATCTACACTGAAATAATTATACCTATGTTAACATATGGAGCCATTTCATGGGGACCGAAAATTCTACAAGCGACGGCCATTCAAAAATTATATTAAATTCAGCGATTGGCTTGTTTGAACATTACATGAGCCATGAGAACAACACCAACCGCAGCAATGGAATTAATTACTGGTCTGACCCCTCTGGACCTATACGTTAAGGAGGTTGCGTTAATAGCCATGGTACGATTGCGCACGGCTGGTGTAAACCTCGAAGCAGGAATAGGTTAATTGAGGCTGAACCTATGTCGAGAAGTGCTTACTGCGCAACCTCTGCTGCAGGCAGCCAGTGATGCAATTGAACCCAGGTTTCTGTTTAATAAACACTACAAAATACGAATAAAACAGAACACAGATTCAGGTGCTACAAATGCAATACGCATATATACAGATGGCTCAAAAACTAAAGAATGTTCAGGATGTGAACTTTACTCTAGATCACAAGCCTGAGGATCAAAATGGGGAATGGGAAAATACAGAACTGGCTGGTATCTCAATCGCCACAAAATAAATAACCAGGAAAGGAATTTCTGGCAAAAACATAAGAATCTGTACTGATAGTAGATAAGCCCTATTAGCCTCGAACAGACAAAGTATTACCTCAGGGCTAGTACTAAAGTGCCACTAAGATTTAGTCAAAGCCTCGGTAGATAATAACATTATCCTAAGGTGAGTTAAAGGGTACCACAGGAGTGAAGGTAATCGCAATGCCGACTCTTTAGCCAAGGAAACGGCTTGACCGTTTTTTAGGACCCAGTGACACCTACGGTCTGATGACTTCGAAATTTGCGGAACTAGCTAAACGTCACATCCATGCTCAATCCCTAAAGAAGTGGGATGGAATCAAAAGATTAAGTCTTACCAGGATCACCCTGGTCGACCCTGGGAAGCTGGCGCCGAAGAAATATCTGGCGATGACCAGGAAAAACCTACTCTTCACAGTAAGATTACTGACTGGTCGCTGTCAACTAAGGAAACACCTCCATAATATGGGGCCAGTGGATACACCTCTGTGCAGGATGTGTGAACAGGAAGATGAAACTGTCAGGCATGTCCTATGCTAGTGTCCGGAGTTATCGTCATTAAGAGAGTGTGTTTTCGGCGAGTCTTGGCCTACACCTGCCACCCGATATAAAGGAGATGTCTCCCAGTGACCTGTTCACCTTCCTGGAAAGGACAGGTGGACGATGACCTAGGAGGACAACTCCTCGGGAGGATGTACAATGGGTCACATGTGGCCAAATGCTGTGGGTCTACCCTCCTTACTCTACAGATACAGAATACGAAGAGTAAATAATAATTTTGTTTCTTTGATCTGTTACTATAATTTAGTTATGAAGATTCAGGTCTGTTTCAACATTGATGATAGTTTTGGAATTTCTGTTATAAAAACTCTAAAATTGGAAATACCCTTTTTAATAATATAATAAATATTTTTGTATAATACCGACCTTAGATAAACATAAAAGAGGAATAATACACTTTCTATAGATTTAATCTATTCCTAAGTAGTTATGATGTAGTCGACGTACAATATTAGGTACCTACATTCTAGGAAAAGAATTAACAGCAGACAAAAAATAAATTTTGTATCAAGTGAAAACCAAGGGATTTGTTCAAGGGCTGAAACAAGGGAAATATTATTATAAATGGGTTCAATTTTGTGCTGTGAACTGTGAGCAATATGGAAAGTAAAAGCAAACGCAGACATCCGAATTTATCTGAAGGAGAAAAATCTATTATATAGTATGTTTATTGTGAAAATATGTATAAAAATATTCTGTGTAGTGTCGACAAGAAGTGTTCACAGAATTATTAAAACATTTAGAGATAATGAAGGTAAATCAATGTCTAAAGACATTGAAACTAGAGGAAGAAAAATTCAGCTTGATGATTTGCACAAAATATGCTATTCGTAGGAAATTCCGAAATGGCATCCTTACTTTAAAAAAAGTTGCTGCCGAAATAAGTTCCGATGAATCGATGGCCAAGATATCACGACAGGTTTCATTGCGCACATTAAAGCAGATGAACATTGAATTTATGAAAAGAGGTAAGGAAAGTTCTCTGATAGAAAGAGAAAAAACTGTTTTGTGGCGGAAAAATTATTAAAAAAAAATCTTCTTGAGGTTAGAAAGATTTATTATTCAGCTGAGACTTGGTTGAATCAAGTCCATACTGTACCAAAGATATGGCAAGACTTAGAAATAAAAAGTTGCCGACAGGCTTTTATTGAAGGCCTCTCAACAGGATTGAAAGCGCCAGATGGCAAAGAACGGATGCTCATAATAACTCATATAGGCAGCTTGTTACTTTTCGGGTCCAAGAAAACTAGCGACTACCACGAAGAAATGGACGCGCAAAAGTTCGAAAGTTGATTTTTGAAGATTTTAACAAACCTTGAATCAAATTCAGTCGTCGTCATGGGTAATGCCTCCTACCACGGCAGACGATTGGAGTAGTCACCAACAACTGCCTGGCGAAAATCTGATATCATTAACTGGCTGTCTCAAAAAAATCTACCATTAGACGACGATATATTATTAAAAGTCCAATAACTCAATACTGCAAGGAAACATATACGTCAGTTTAAGGAATTTGTTGCCGACGGAATGAGGTGAACATAATTGTACACCGCCTTCCTCCTCACCATTGTAAGCTAAACCCGAACAAGCTAATATGCGCTCAAAAAATATAACATTTTTTTGCCATTAGGAATGAAAGTGTTCCACGTAAGTGAAAAATACAATAAAGCCTGTTTGGAGTACAAACCGAACAAGAAAAAGTGTGTTTTGTATAACTGAATGTTCATATAAAAGTAGTTGTTTCGAAATTATTTTTTGCCTTCGTTTAATCCAATGTTTATATAAAAGTAGTTGTTTCGAGAAGTCTTTTTCTTACAGTTTATGTCTGAAATTTACTTCTTTGCATAATCTACACATCTTTGTAAAAAAGTTCATTTTGAAATAAAGTACATTCTTTCTTCCATTAGAAGATTCCCACATTTTTTTATTAAGATGGAGAAGAAGAAAGCCAGTAATTTAGCTACAAGAGTATGACGCCCTTCCTTATGGAAAAACGGGTGCAAATTTGGGCAGGTCCATTCTGGCGATTTTACGAACTCCGATCGGAATTTTGTGGAACGCCCAACTAGCCAGCCAATCAGAGGCACCAAGTTGTCACGTGGTCATCGGCGGCTGAACTTTCATGGGAATTGAAATTGAAAAATTATCGGTTAGAGAATTGAACCCAGGTCATCAGCGTGATAGACTTGATCCTTATCCTCGACACCAACTTGAGATCTTGAAAGTGAATGTGAATTGATTATACACACAAATTATCCTTTCCTAAAATATAACCCGCTCGATTTGAACAAAAATCCTATGGCTGAGATTAAATCAGATAAGCGAATGAATGTCATTACGTACTGTCATCGATGACATGAGTAGATTTAACTTATTCGTTACACAAAATCGTAATGTTATGAATGGAATGAGTGCTTCATTTAGAAATGTAACCCAGATTGGTGCTTCAGCACCATCGATGTCCGCCATTGAGGCTAACAGTATTCCATGTTAGTGAATTTTTTTCTCTTTCATATATTATATCTGTCTTTGAAATATTCTCATATTTCTTGTATGAAGATGGAGAAAACTTTTCTTTCCCAAAAAATGATCTCCACTAAAAATTTCAAGCTGAAATATGTTCATCTCTGGCAGGAGGGGTTAAATTCACAAAATTTGATTCACGTTAGGCTTATTTACAAATGAAGGGTTCTATGCAAAAGTCCCTGAGTGACTTTTTCTTGTTGAGATACTGAAGATTGAACGTTTTAATTTTTTCTGGAAATAAAGTGGTTAGAGTTTTAAAAGCTTTAACTTTTATTAGAGATTGAACATGTATTTTGGTATTATATAGCACATTTAAGATCTAATGTGACATTCACTTCTTTTGTGAAAAATAATACAAATTTTCACTTAGGGACTTCTTTGAAAAAAACATTTTTTTTCAACAAACTGTAATATATAAACCAAATCAACATTTTTATTATACAAGGCAAAATAAAATACTAACGCATAAGATAAGTAAGCAAAAAAACGTAAAAAAAACATTATATTCATAATCTTCAGCGTCTGATTTATCTTCTTCCATGATTTTCTTTTCTTAGAAAGCTTCGTCTAACACCTTATAAAATTCTCGATTTTCTTCCTTTTCTATATACTGAACAAGGAATTTGATATTGGCTGGTTTTTCAGATTTAAGCTTCATGAAATCATTATAGGCATTCATTGTAGAGAACATTATAGATCGACATTTGGAAATTCCTGAAATTGATTGTTTTATTTTAGTCGCATAAAACTGTTTATAGTCTCGCACCGTCAACGTTGGGAATTCATCGGAAATATCAGCGACTTTGGTCAATAAGCTGTGTTCCAAAAACACTTTTACAAAAGGATCTTCATTGCGCGCTTTATATAATAGTAAGGATTATCTATCTTTTCAGTCTTGAGTCTTTTTTTTCTATCTACATCGGTCTATTAGCATCATTGAATGCTCTGGAATAGGATAATATATCAGGATCTTTTGAAAGAGCCTAGATGTACAAAGATAATCCAAATACGTAAACAAAAATTTACTTTTATTCTGCGAAAAACAGTTGTCGCAAAAAATTGATAATATAACTTGTTCATCGGTTTTGTATTTCTTCAGATAGATATCTAAAGCTGCAATAACTTAGGTCCTTGGTTGCAAAATTTTCAGTAAACAAGAACATTGTGGCCATATTTGTCACAATATTACTTATTCCAAAGTTATGCAGCCAAAGTTGTCGTTTGTGGTATTCATCAGAAATGTTAGTTAAGGGTAAAGTTAAGTTTTTTTGAAAATAAAAGCAAATAACTAATTCCCGTGTATTTGCTTCTTCTTTATTGTTTTTAAGAAGTTCTGCAATAAAGGATGTACATGTAACACAAAACTCTTTTCTCGGATGAGCAAATGAACAGTTAAAATTTTCAACAAAAATTTTGTGAAACATTCCATGTTTTATAGGAGTGTTGAGAAATTTTGAGCTATAATCTTTGTGCTGCGCCACTGAAAGATCAGATGAAAGATATTTTTTATATTTGTTTTGTGAACGGCTGTAATGCGACTCAGTGGTGGGAAGGTGTTTCAAAAAACTATTGACTTTTGAAAATGTGTCCGGCGATAACCTATTTTTTCGGTCAGAGTGTTTGCCTCTAAAATCACTTTCGTCATCTATATCCAGGTTAAGTATTTTCATTCTCAGTCTATCCCTTTTTATTCCACGCATTGCCAAAAATAAGTTTTGTCAAACAAAAGAAGTTTTTTGTTAACAACAACGTTGTTAACACTTTGTGGATTTTGAAGTAATACAACCTCGCAAATATAAATTTTGTTCATTGTGATTGCCCATTTCCTGAAGTTCTCATTAATTTGCTTATAACATTCAAGTGTCATTTTGGCCTTGTATCTACAGCGATATTCTGGTATGTATTTCATTTTGCACTTTGGAATTTCTGGATTCATTTTTTTTATTGGATTTGAGTTTCTCTTCTTCGATAGCACTATTTTACTGGTTTAGTTGATAGGCATCTTCAATATTGCTTTTAACTTGTAACTAACGTAAAGCATTGCTCTGCCAAAACAGGTTCTAAAAAATAACGTGTTACCACTATCCACATAAAAATATAAACACAAACTCAAAAAATAGCACAATGAATATAAATCATCCTATAAAATAGGAGAGTATAATCTGGTCAAACCTTAAGGTCACATACCGAATTCAGACCCGAATCTCAAGATCAACGTCCATGTTCAAGGCCATATGGTCTGACACGTAACTCAAGGTCATGTGACGCTATTCAAGGTTAAGGTCAATTGGTGGGGGAAGGTCCTCAAGCGGCTTTCGATATTGGTTGAGAACGATCACATCATATCGGACGAAATGCTCTAGAGTGTTCAGTTCGCAATGAACAGTTCCTCCAACTTATCAACGGGTTTTATTTTTGCCTATTAAAATTTTGTTCGTGAACTCCGTACACATACATTTTCATTCCTCACCTAATTATTCATCTTATTCTTCATTTCAGACAAGTGTTATCCCTTTCGGGTTAATAAGGTGCCTTGCAGTAGGTCCTTCTGGATTTTGGGTCGCCGCCGGACAGTCATCTGGACACGTAACCGTACTTGATACCAGAACAGGGCTCATAATTTCAAATTGGCGAGCTCATGAAAATGAAGTTTTACAATTGGTAGCACATGATGATGATACTGTAATTTCAACTAGTTTGGATCAAATCATAAGAGTTTGGAATATTTCTGATGGAAAATTCAAATTTGACTTGAAGTAAGTTAACAAAATTGTCTTTTATACTGAATATTTCAATCTCCTCATTTTCGATAGGATGAATATCTGAATGGAATGGTTGGTTCCATATTTTGAATTATTTACAAAATTGAAGTAAAAATGTATTGGTACTAGAAGTACATCTTCTTTGTTATTATTGACCGCTTATAATGAGCCAAAACGTTTCATGACACTCTTCTTTCAATAATAAAGAAATCAAATTCGAAGGTGGATATAAATAAACATTTCAACCTTCATTAGACACTCCTCCCCTGAAATTATAACATAACACTTCCTTTCAATCTAATCATCGCATCGATAATGCACGAAAATTATTTTGATGTTGCCTAATGACCGAGTTAAAAAATATATTTTGAAACTATAGGCCAATTATCCTGACTGATAAAGAAAAAGATTCTATGGTGTGGTATCAAGGGATGATACTACTTTTCAAGAGATGATTATACTCATATGATGTTGCCTATTGACGCAGTTAACAAAATACATGTTAATTATCATGACTGATAAAGACACAGATATCATGGTCTAGCATCAAGGATTAATACTACATTTTGGGAGAAAATAATACTCATTATATCAGAAAACCAGGCCACCAAACGAGAACTGCGATTCCAAGAATTGCATTTACTGGATACCATGTGAGTACGGAAAATCCTATATCGGTGAAACTAAGAGGCCATTGAATGTTCGCATTGCCGAGCACAAGAAACACCCACAGCTAAGGGAAACCAGCAAATCAGGAATAATAGAGTATGTTTGGACCCATCAACATAACATCGAATGGTCCCAAGCTGAGATCATACACAAAGAGGAACATTGGTTTAGGAGGAAATTCAAAGAAGCCGCATACATGTTATCCAACAATGTATTCAGCCAAGCTAGCGTAGAGGTACACAACATATGGAAACCCATAATTAAGCGAAAAATGGCCAACTCCCGCCAAACGGTAGTTATTTCAGGGATTTCAAATCATTTTATATAATATCAGACAATGGAAGTCCGAACTAACGAAATTCATCATGAAACATTGTCAATCACCTTGAAACAAACGTAGAAATTAGTTGTTTCAAACGATCTAAACGTTTTTCTGACCCAATCACGTTTTTCAGGAGTTTTGCAAAATTTCATTTGAGAGACTAATAGAGAGGTATACAATCATTACAAGGAATTCCTTTTTGTTATAGATCGATGGAAAACTGTTTTTTTGACACAAAACTACTTTTGTTCAATATGTATTGAATCGTTGTTAGCCAATTGCTTAAGGAATAGATTATTTGGAATTAATATTGCAATATTCAAATGATTTCCACAATAACAATGCTGACCTTCTACACCTTAGGTATGGAATCTTCCATAGAAGTGTACTTTGTGTTTGCTCATTAGCTCATTACACCTACATATTTGAGTTCGTTACCAGCCTCAAGAATTTCGAGGTGTACTTTAACTGGATGAAACTGAAGGATGGGTTTGTTCGACTAGTTTTTCACTCCTTGAGGGTTGCTTTATGATGATGTTTTCACCGACCTCAAGGTAACCCGCTGGTCTTCCTCCACCCACTTGATCTTTCATTATGACGCTAGTTCTATTGTTACTCCGCACACCCGGAAACCGCTAAGTGTTTCACTCCGGCGGGATCAACACGCTTTGTGTTAGAAGCCGTTTTCACTTTTTTTTTCAAGTCGTTGACTCTTAGTGGGGACGAGTGTTGACAGCTGTCTTCTCTCAAAATCTTGACGTTCACTATAAACAGTTTATTCATAAGTCACAATTTAATCACGATAAATTCATGGGTTACTGAACATGTTCAATTTTGGGTAAAACTCTGGAATTGAAAGCGAACAACTAAATGCTGACAATGACCTCAAAGGTCATTTCTCGAATAATCGGATTAAAGCCACCACCCTTTTGGCCTTCTAGACCAATAGCAGTAAATCGCAGATTTCGTTAAACCATTTTCAACGAACGAAATCAAAGAAGTTCAACAAACACATACGGATATACCAGCTTTCACTGCCGTTTTTCGCCGCATAACACAGCATTGGCACTTCCAACGATTCAGCCTCACCCTACTCATTCCAGAGTACTCATTCTGATTTCTCACCAAATATTATAAAACTGTCCAAAAGCCCCTTCTTGGCACTTTTCAGAAAACTGAACTTTTTTGCTTTTCCCCAGATTTTCTATTATATCAACATTATAACTCTGTAATATATTTTCTTCGAAACTTTGAATTCCCTAAACTTTCTGTAAGTATCGAAATCTTTCACTATAGTCTTTCTCGATCCAGTCTGGCGGTCGTCAGTACCTCAACAATATCACTCTGCGGATATTGGATGGTAATAGAAATCTGATCAGTTTCAATGTTAAAAAAATGATAGTCAAATCGAAATTGTTAAAGCTATAACAATTATCTTGTCTCATTTATTGATTCACAATATCGACAGCTGTCATTGGTATACCATGAACATGTGAAAAGGAATTGGAAAAGAATATAAAATCGATGCAATCTGATTTAAATCTCATAACCATTGAAAAAATTGAGGAAAACCAGTGGTGAGTGAAGAACAATTCCATCTGTGAAAAAAATCATCATCAAGCTAGAGCTGATGAAATTGTCACCCAGTAGTTATTACCTTCTGACAGAGGGCAGATTATGATTATTGATTAGGCTATACACTTCACAATAATTGTTTCTGAAAAAATTATGGGATTTTGCTTCAATAGACAGCGATTGCAGCAGCGGCAGCAGTTGAATCAGCGTAATGTATTTGGTAGATACTATGATCATACACAATTAAAGAAGAGACCATTTAAAAGTCGAATATTCATAACTACCGATAGGATGGGCCCTTAATGTGAATAAACAAGATATATTGGATCTCACCAGTAAATTACCTTTAATTATCTCATGGGATTTGCTGAAGATTACACCAAAGGAATATAGAATGTAAAGCAAAGGCTCATTTTTATTATAGCACACTCATTCAAAAATTCATTCATTGGGGAAGTCGATGCAGAATTGATAATCAGTGAAATATAATGGAGAATCAGACATATCGTGCCGGAAGATCGCCAGAAACTGCAACTCTTGAACCGCATCAATGAAAGAAGTAGTAAAGAGGGTTCATTACATGTGGAATCTTTATGAATTACCTTCACTTCGTGATATAGCCTCAGATATATGGGCTATTAATACATTCAACAGTCTAGAAAAATCTCAATACATCATCGGTTTCCAGAACCCACTGTTATCGACTGCTCCCACTAATTCGATGCTATGAAGACATCCACTGTCTATATCAAAATAGAGTTTGAAACACGTCAAGGCAAAGTTTCCGGCACATATCAAAGTATATGTATGCACTCATTCTTCACGATATTGTTTTGTCTCATAATGCTTCAATGGCTGTATTATGATAAAATTGACATGCAAACCATCATAAAATGATCGATTTTGATAAATAAAACAACCAATAATTTTTCTGCTTTTTATTTATTCTCCAAACGATTAGATATTAGCAAATATCTCATTCAAAAATTCATTCATTGGGGAAGTCGATGCAGAATTGATAATCAGTGAAATATAATGGAGAATCAGGCATGTCGTGCCGGAAGAACGCCAGAAACTGAAACTCTTGAACCGCATCAATGAAAGAAGTAGTAAAGAGGGCTCATTACATGTGGAATCTTTATGAATTACCTTCACTTCGTGATATAGCCTCAGATATATGGGCTGTTAATACATTCAACAGCCTAGAAAAAGCTCAATACATCATCGGTTTCCAGAACCCACTGTTATCAACTGCTCCCACTAACTCGATACTATGAAGACATCCACTGTCTATATCAAAACAGAGTTTGAAACACGTCAAGGCAAGTTTCCGGCACATATCAAAGTATATGCACTCATTCTTCACGATATTGTTTTGTCTCATAATGCTTCAATGGCTGTATTATGATAATATTGACATGCAAACCATCATAAAATAATCGATTTTGATAAATAAAACAACCAATAATTTTTCTGCTTTTTATTTATTCACTAAACGATTAGATATTAGCAAATACAATTTGACATGATTTTACTCATAATATAAAGAAAATATTTCAAACATTCCTATATATTATCCGAAGCTACACTTTCACCCTCTGCCACATACTGTTTCCTGCGAGTTGTAACCCTATGGTTAATATTTCTTCCTGATATTCTACAGTACGTAGGTGTATATGTCGAAAAGAAAATCTTCCAAATCTGCTTCGATCATCATATTGCAAAACTCATTCAACTTATTATTTCTATACGAATATTTGTGACACAGTTCCTCACCAAGCTAAGACTTCTCGCTGAGTTCCAAAAGTTATCATATCTCTTCAGCATCATTAGTTTGAAAATTATATTGCAAAAAAGGACTCACTTGAATTTGACCATGTTTGAAGCGGGAGAGCTAATTTATATTCAACATTAACAAGTGAGCTGGTTTTTTCATACTGATAATCCTGAGAACTCTGACCCATACAGGTAAATTTATATTTGGCTTTGGATAAATTCACTTCGCAAATCATTTCTTCTGTGAAATTTTTTGTGACACGTTTTGGAAGCCATGATTTGAAAAGAGTATTATTTTCTTGTTTGAATTGAAGGGGTTTTTTTTTATCAGATGGAGTAGTAGAAAGCCAAAAACTTTCTTTCCCAAAAAAAAAAATATTATTTTCCTCATCCAATATAACTACTTGAATGGATTTACCATATCGTATGGACAGCATCGACATTTTCTAATCACTGCAGAATTGATCTTTTCGATATTAAATTTCGAATGAGCCATTCAGAATATAATTAAATTATGGTATGGAAAATGACATATACCTATTCTCCTGGATTGCTGGATTTGAGCAATTATTCAAATAATTCAGCAAAAAAAATATGTTTCTTGGATTATAACAGGAGAAAATGATGAAGGCGTCAACTGTGGTGTCCGTCTGGATATTGAGGCTAGTGTTGGTTTTCCAGAAAAAAAAACAGTTTACTGCATCATACCACACGATTTTGGAATACTGATAGAAGTCGTGAAAAATATAGCATTAAAATGCAATGTTATGTTTCTTTCATAAACTGAGGACGCTACAAGTGGGGAGGGATGCATAACGCCATTGAGTATTTCGCAGCCTACACATACAATCATGAGAATCACTGTTGCAAATATTTAAAGCCTTGTTGTTATTTCATCCAAAAGAATTCACCATCCTCATCGGTGGAGAACGACAGAATTTCCTATTGAAACTACTCATGCGGTTTGTCACCTTGACTGCATCCGACAAGAAAACCATCCGCTATTTGTAGAAGAACATTCATGGAATCCCATATAAGTCAGGGGATATCGATAACGCCGATGCGAACGATATCCTGATATTCCAAATACAGCATTTATTTTTATGATAAACATATGTCACTTGATTTCATAAGGACATTCAAGTTTGCATAATTTTTTACCTATGATAATTGATTCAATATAAGAACTCTTCAAGTCCTTATCACTAGAAAACCATTTTCAATTTCTTGGTTCAAAGCCCTATAATATACAATTCCCTTTTATCATCCAGATTAGGTATTAATTTGGGTATATTTGAATTGCAATCGTGTGAAGTGATACTGTTTACAAGGAATCATAGATTCGAATGCGCATAATGAAGTTCTGTTGGGTAATGGACTTCTACTTCTGAAACATCATCTGGTACGCTCGTGATATCCAGTTGAAGAATTTCTGGTTTGGATAACCATGAAGTTTTGTCTGTCGGTAATAGTTGTCATGTCATCACCGGTAAATTTGAGCATGGCATCCCAAGAATGACCAGGAGAGGTGAAATAGTGGGCCGGATCTAATCTATATTCATCCAGACATTTATTACGGAAATTTTCGAATTAATCAGATAGAAATGATACATCTGATTTCAAATACAAATCTGAATAGTATACTAAAGTTTTACAATTGAATAAGGATCATACACGTTTTGCCCTCTCATAATTATTGTCAGATATTTGTTTCTCATTCAATTGGTCATAAAAATCGAATTTTGATGGTAGCTCAGTACAATGTAACGTATACAAATTCTTTAAAAAACTCTAGGGATAAACTCCTGTCTGTCTCATCAATTGATTTTTTCATTTTCCGGGAAACACATGTTTAATAGCATTGGTCATCTGACACTCTTCACTAATTGCTGCAGTGACGACACAATGAATCTTTCGATAAATCTCAGCTTCAGAAATTGTTTTTTAAATTCACCAAATTTATCTTTTGCGGTATACATCAATGGGTGCTTAGTGAAAGAAATGGTAATTTTCCTTTTTTTGGGGCGATAAAATCTATCTTGTTTTCAGTGCATATGAACAAGTTACTGTGATAACCCCTCAAACTATCAAATATAATATTTGGAGTGAAATTCCGTCGAAAATCATTTGATTTATGACTGACAACCTTTAGATTCATGTAGATAATATACTCGAATTACGTTCCAGAAATTCTACAAATTTTGCTGACAGTGTGTTGACAAATGTCCTATACAGGGTGTTGCAAATTGAGTCGGCACCATCGCCAACTCCGTTATTATTGATTCTACGAATTCGGTTGAATGGGCAAACTACTAGCATTTTTAATGGCCTTCTTGACAGTCGCGTTCTCAAAATATTTCAAAAAATGATTTTTTTTAAATAGAATACCCTATATTTTATCGTGTATTACGATTTATAATAACATTCTCAACAATAAAGCGCATATCACCTTTCTTCCTAAAGTTGAAAGTGAGCAACTTATCTGGAAATATTTATTTATTTCAGTAGTACAAAATGTTTTTTGTCTTGGCAAATAAAACCTCATGATTGTTGTTATACGAATAACAATATTCTGTTACTAACAGCAGAAAGAAAAAAATGCGCTGGGAGTTGAACTCATGAAACTCGTCATCGTCATGTCATACCACTCACTTGACACCACTGAGCTATCTGGTATTAATTTACACAACAAAATATGTCTGCTATGATGATAACATTGAAGCCGTTTTTGTACAGAACAGAAAATACTGGAGCGTGATATTAATGCGGTTGGAAAAAAATGTGTTTGATTCAATAAAACAATTATCATGAGTAATCAAGTTGCCTTGAAACTTTGTTGAAATACTATTTGTCAAATATTCTCAATTATATCATGACAATGTAATAAATTATCGTAACTGTCAACTATTGTTTGGATATTTTTCGAAATTTTGCTTGGTTTGCCAGAAAAATAGCGTAAGAGCACTCCAACACTACAGCAATTCGTTCCCCAATCGTGAATTACCTAACCGGCATTTTTTTGCTATGCAAGTTCTATCAATTAGTGAAATTATTGACTTTAATTGGAAATATTTATATTAGGACCATATACTTTTTGTTTTTCATTATGTTATTTGGTCGTATTTTTGTCGCTAATTCGTATACATTTATGTTTGTGTTGAAATGTATTTTTGAAATCAGCTATCGCCCCCTCGTAAAGAAAAACCCTCAGAAGTCTAAATTTGTGCTACCTAAGGATTAACTATGTCTTACCCTTTAAAGTGCGATTCCTAACTTCACTGTTATTGTACACAAAGAAATATGTTTTTTTTGTGTCTTGTATTTTTCGATAAGTGAAATTAATATATTTTTATTATTGGATGGTTGAACTGGGATCTCTGTCGTAGAATGAATCCAAATGGTACACCAGAATGGCAACATTCTTCCCGATGCGTGTTTCACCAACCAAGTTGACGTTATCTGGAGAATTAGCGATACTGCAATGATATAGAAATAGCTCATATACTGATGATGCCAACTTGTATGGTGTGTTGGAACAGAAACATTACTGCATCATCCAATGAAAACACACCACCAGAACAGTGTGAAACTTTTCGATTCAGTAACAGTTTCGTGAAGTGCCCTTCTATGTATAAACCATTACAGATAATAAATAAATGAATCATTACAGATATGTAAGCATCTGAAATACTAAGGGTTAAAATACGTCATCGCAATATTCCTTGTCATAGTAGTTTAAGTCATATATGACAGAACGGAAAGCAATACAGATAAAGGGTTGTTTTCTTTAGGGTCCTTCTGTCGGTTGGTGTTGCGATGGCCATTTTTCTTTTTCATCCAAAACCAAAGTATAGCGAATCCGGTAAGGAGTAGAACGTACATAGTTACACCGGGTATATTCCAAATTGCTGGGTGTATCAATTGGTTAAGGTATGAAGTTTGGAGTAGCTTGGTGTCTGTTTGAAGTTCTCATATGGTTTCTGTTTGAAGTTCTCATATAGATCAGTATCAATGGCATATTTTCGTATTGGTCACCATTAGTTTTGGAAACAATATTCCATATCAGTGTTAGAAGAGTATTTGTTTCGATTCTGTGTACACTTATTTTCTCGCAATCCGCTTGGGCTATAACGGATTCACTGGATGGCAGGATTAGGAGAAATCGGTCATTGATTTCTTCTATTATGGGGTGATTCAGAATGGCTTCATTCGTCAGGCAATTGGGTTTTTGTCCTTCATCAGAGCAATAATACAGGTGTCGATTATAGTTTCGTCGTGCTGTTGGCATAGGAACACACTGTCTATTTGAGGGGATGTTTTATCTTCAAATTGGTGAAATTCGGCACTGAGTATGAGGAAAGGTTTATAGGGGTTCGGAAGTCGTCTTGTAGGCAAATTGGTATTGGTATTGCAAAAATAATTTTGTATTTCTCAATTTTTACTTGAGTTCCTGCCAGCTGGTAATGAAGGTATGCATTTTGAGTTTTGAGGATCTTTTTATGACCATAGATATTGGCCATGTGTTCGATAGTACTTACTAAATTACTGAAGGGTGGAGATAACCTAAGTTGGCAAACATGATTGCATTTTCTAAATTGTCAAGAAATGTTATCAAACTTTGGCAATTTTATATTATTTGGCTAAAAGCCCCCAAGGATGCAAAATAACAATATAAATCATTAGTTCCGTTATTTTCTTCTCTTGGTTGGAGTTGATCTCTCAATAGGATTTGATTATCGTGAAGTTCGGTTATGGTTATTGTAGTTTTTGGTCAGTTTTTGATTAAGAGAAGTATGTAGTTTAATTTGATGATTGAGAGAATTTTTATTTTTAAATAGTGTTTCAATTTCTGATCGTATTTAATTTCGTCATCATGGTCTAACGTTCCAAAAATCCATTTACTCAGACCATTAATTAGTCCGCGTTTTTTGCGATTGCTTGATATTATATTATTCAATTTAGTTTTCGTAGTGGTTAAGAAATATTTAGCTCGATTAAACGAATCATTCAGGATGATCTGGTCCTTTTCCAATTCAGTTTTATTATTGAAAAATTCAATATTTTTGAGATGCATTTCTAAGAGAGGATTTCGATATAATGTAAGAATGTATGTTTTGTTTGAATGATTCTTGATATTTCGAGTTCTAATCGTAAGAATGGAGTGTCAAGTTGTTGAATTTCAATTTCTTAGCTGGTTATTACCTGGGTCATCATGGGAAGTCGAAGGGATACTATTAGGATCGGTGTGGTCCGTTATGTCATCCTGTAAAGAACGTCGAGAGTAAATAGGTGGCTTTCTTATTTTTGATTTATGAATGATTGCTCCTGTTGTTGTTTTAATTTTGAGTCCTAAGTCTTTCGAAACTCGTTTCGTTAGCTTTGTTACGAGCAGGTTCGCGATTCTACACAAATATATATTGATTTTCTGATTGATTCGGCCGTTCGTTGATGAATATCCATAGTAATTTCAAAAACTACACCTCACGATTTGATCTTCACAAACTTTATTTCAAAAATATAATCACAACATGTTTCACTAGCACAGTAGCTTTCTCAAGTGTATGAATACTTCAAATTGTTCTTACATTAATATTTATACACTACAGGTAACCATAATTGAGACTACCTCCAAAAAATTACCTGAACCTCTACCTAAGGTACCTGTTGAATTATGATTACCTAACCTCACATCTACATCAATAATAAGTCTTTCTGGGATTTTAAGAAAATAAGTTCAATAATGGTGATCTATTCAAATCTAGTTGGTCATTCATTAAAATGTTTGAATTTTTAAGTTTATTAATTTTCATTGCTTCCAAATGATTCAGTTTCAAACCTTTATTTTCTATGTGAAAAATTTCGAACTCTTCGTTAAAGATATGTTTTTCTTCTAGAATATGCTTTGAATATGATGAATTTGTTTACTTATTTACATAGCTCGTATATGATGTTCCTGGATTCGATTCCTAAATGTTCTGCCAGTTTGACCAATCAAATAAAGTTTGTGGAGATCAAATCTTGAGGTGTAGTTTTTGAAAATATATCTTGATTTTACATGAACTCTACAGGGTCTTCGCGAGTCTCGTTTCATTTATTGATGACTCGTTCATTTTTTTTGACAGCGTTTTTGGATGTTCTCATAGAGGGTAGCCAACCTACTTTTCCTGTCATTCATGAAGTTATTGATTTTGTGTTCATCCGTTAAGTCAAAAGGGTCTAGTGATTTTGTAATACTCAAGACTACATCCTAAGGGGAGTATTTTTTCAAGGAATGGATTGACGAAGTGTACCCCTTATTCCAGTAATTCAATATGGTAGAACAAAAAAACAGAGACTTGAAACCAAGACTTGCGATGCTTGTGAAAAACGACCACAAGACATGGCCTCAAATGTTACCAACTATACGGTTTGCCATGATTACCGCTAAAAGTGAGAGTATCGGCCGAACTTCAGCTTATCTCACATTCGGTTGAGAATTAAGAACCTTTGATAAAGTTGAAAATGAACTACGAGTAATCGTGAACTCTGATAATTTTGTCCCACATATTATTCCATACTTACAACGTATGGCCATCACTTGGCAAGACGCTAGGAGTAATCATGATGTACAACAATATTGAAACAAAAGGGATGCTGAAAAAAGGCGACCAGCGACTACACTTTATATTGAAGGAGCTCAAGTGTGGGTAACACTCCAAACCCAAAGTTCAAAACCAAAGAGAACAACCCAGAAGCTCAATCCACGTCGAGACGGACCTTATGTAATAACCAAAGTTTCACCCTTAAGCTACCAGATTGCAGCCCCTGATTTTTTGCACACTCCTTTAGGAACCTATCATATCAACGCATTGACACCACGTTATGGACACGAAGAGCATAAGCCTGTCGTAGAACTACATAAGACGAGTAGACCTCAAACGAATCAACCTTCCAAAGATTCAAGTGTTCCTTCCCGAGTTGTGAGCAGAACACGAGGGGGGGACTGTAACGATCCAAATATCCCGAATGCGGAATCAACCCGACCTTCTACCTGCTGCCCATCGAAAGAGACAAGTGAGTTGGGGACAGTCTAATGCAAGCGGCCACGGAACGTGTATGAATTAATACTTCAACTTTGTCTGTCACAAATAAAATATTTTCGCACCATTCACAATCATCCTTACTTTTCAAAAGCACCCACAACCAAAGAGAAAATGTTATGTAATCTATTTGAATTTCAATTGAGAAATGTTTTTATGGTTTTTAGTTTTAACAAGTATAGACTTTGCATGAAATATATTTTGTTATATAAATCTTATTTATAATTTTGTTATATATGTGTCTTGATATCACCCTGTAGCGGGAATTCTTATTGGTGTTAAAAACCAGTTCATGTACCTCGATTCAAAATCAACGACGCTACGGTTGGCTTGAGTATCAGACTAATATTAATGGTGTTCATTATTCATATTTTACTTGAATATTCATATTAATATCTATATTGAACAGATGTGTTACAAAGAACAATATATTTGTAATTAGACCACCGACTAAACTGGAAACTACATATTCAACACCTTAAAACCTCCTGTCAGAAAGGAATTTGATGAAAACCATTTCCTGTAAAAGTTGGGGTGCCGATTCAAAGACCTTAATGCAAATCTACAGGTCATTAATAAGATCCAAACTAGACTACGGGGCAATCATATATAACTCGGCAAAGAAGACAGTTCTAAAACAACTGGATACCATTCAGAATAATGCCATCAGAATTGCAATTGGAGCCTTCTGCACTAGTCCGGTAAACAGCATCCGTTGTGAAGCAGGTGAACCATCATTATCTTCTCGGAGACAACTCCTGACTCTTACATATGCAGCTTCTGTCAATTAAAATCCAGAAAACCCAGTTCATCACAATGTCGTCGCAAACAGATTCAAAAACACTTTTGCTAGAAAAAAAGAGCTGATCTTCCATTCTATGAGAGATATAACCGCTACCTATCCAGTTTATGTCTTTCACTTCCAAATATTATGAATACTTCAAATATATCAAACTCTCCTACCTGGACAATTCCTCAAATACAAACAAACATAAGTCTCGCCCAGTATAACAAAAATGAAACTAATCATGAGATAATTAAGACAGAATTTCATCAACTAATAAACCAATATGAGGACTTTTGTTTGATATATAAGGATGCATCAAAAACCGAAGAGGGTGTTTTGGGGCACCTTTCATAAGTTCTGATTACAGATCCTCCTTCAAATTACCCAAAGTGAGTACAGTATTCACAGGAGAATTATATGCTATATTGAAAGCATTAAATTTCGCCGAAGTAAGGAATCTAACAAAATGCCTTATTGTGACAGACTCGCTGAATGTACTTGAGGCAATTTAAGAACTGTACACCAACCATTCCACCATACTCCTCATGAAAAGAGCTATACACTCTCTGGTACAAAATGAAGAATCACAAAGTCATTTTATGTGGATTCCATCGTATATAGGAATAGCAGGTAATGAGATGGCGGACAAACTAGCAAAGGAAGCTATTACCAACCCGATTACAGCAACAGAACTTCAAGTTGCTTACTCTGAAACCCTTTTACAAACATATTCTCACCAACTGTTGGCAATCCCAATGGAATGAATCACCCTCAAAATTATCCAATATCAAGGCACCAGTTCTACCATTCTAGCACACACCTGATAACAGGCGAAAACAAGTAATCCTCTCACGACTTTGACAGGGTCATACACGTGTTACTCATGGATATCTTCTGACGGGCGAACAGCAACCTAAATGTACAGTGTGTAATTCTATTTCAAGTGTAGAACATATGTTAACCCAATGCGTTCTATATCATAATGATAGACTCAATTTCAATATTACCCGTTCACTCAAAGACATATTAGGAGTCACTGAGGATACACTACAAAACACACTTTTGTCTATTTTCCACTATACTTCTTTATTGTTGACCGGTTTCGGCTATTATTGACCTTCAACGGAATGGTTACTCCAGAGCGATGGTAGAACAGGCTTTAGCTAGAAGACAGCAAGAGCTCCACAAGGAAGAGAAGCCGCCACAACCAGTACTTGTACTTACCTACATAAGAGGATTATCGGAAAGGATAAGAAGGATTGGGTCCAGGTATAACATCAGGACCTGCTTCAGATCTGGGAACACTATCCGTAGCAGCCTCACGAAAACCTCACGAAAAACGACCAACTCCCGCCAAATGATCATCTCCCGTTAAAACCAATGAAGCGGAGAGAGGGAAGATGGGATAGGTGAAAGCACTCGAATGACATATAAATACTCAGATCACAGAGGAATTAGTCCAGTTATCACCCGAAGACGATTGTGGATACTAACAATCAAAACGTTGTTACGTAACTTGGTTTGGAATCTTTTAATTTTTCATTTTTTGTTTATAATATTTTCTAATTTTCAGCTTCTATTAATATTTCTATCTACTTACCTTGTAGATGGAAAACAAGTCCAACTGACTACTTCACTAAAGAGTTATTCAACAACATTAAAAAAAATAATCCCAAATCAAAAGAACACAGCTTTTTAACAATAAAGTAAGCTAATTTAAATTGAAAATACAATTTGATTGTATTGGATCCATATAGATTGTGCCATGTCAATCTTCAACCGATGTTTTTGAAACATAGAGCAGTTTTGAAACGTAAATTCGTCATCTGCGCTGGTATGATTCATAACCGGTAAGAAACTCAACAAACTCTACCTCACGGGAGCACCTCGAACTGTCCTACACCCGGTAACAGTTAATAAAATGGCTTTCTAGTATCAAGCTCACCACATTCAAGAATAAGAACGGTTGTCACTGTCAAATAATATCAGGTATCTGCTGAATGTGAAGAACTATTAGGGGCGCATATTAAGCCCCATCGGTAGGCAATTTCTCAACTACCAGTTCAACATGGTCTACCGGCCAGGTACGGAGATGCACCTATATACCCTGGTCATCACTATCAAGGAATGGAATTGAATGCCCCATTGCACTGGTCAACACTATTCAGTAATGAATATCACACTGATAATGTGATGAGTGCAAAAATAAGCCAAACCAATGAATATTTCGAATGGACATGGTCGGAGGACCATGCTGAATACCGGGTAATTTAAGTGAGCAATCGTTTCCAATCCTGTCTGAAGTCAGGAGTAGGATTGTTATTTTTTAGGTTGAATGAGCTACTATATCTAAAAAATTAGTTCTTTCCCAAAAATAAATCTCTTCAAACATAAACCCTTTTAAATTTCAACAAGATTCCTATGGCTGGGATTGAATCATATAAATGAATGAACGTCATTACGTACTATCGTCGATACATGAGTAGATTAAACTCATTCGTGACATCAAGTCATAATTTTATAAATGAACCGAGTGCTTCATCTTGTAATGTTATCCATATTGGTGCTGAAAAAGCAATAAGGGAAGTGTCTTATTCCGAAACATCGGATGTCCGCCATTGAGTAGAAATCCTTTGAATAATATATGATTGAATTCCATAACGGATGTTTGGAGTACAAACTGATTATGAAAAAGTGTTTTTTGTATAATTCCATGTTCATATAGAAGTAGTTGTTTCAAAAGTGTTTTTCTTTTGTTTGATTCATTGTTTACATGAAAGTAGTTGTCTCGAGAAGGCTTTTTCTTTCAGTTTGTGTCTAAAAGTTACTTCTTCACATGGACTACATATTTTTGTATGGAGAAGTAGGCAGCCAAAACTTTTCTAGTATGTAATAGTAGAAAAACGATTAAAAAAATTACTATTCCCGAAGCCGTATGAGGAATAAAGGAGGGAGTTTATTTTATCTATAATATGGAATATCTTCCTGACATTTCGTTGGTTATCTCGTCTAGCTGCTTCAGAGGTGCTTCCATTTGGCACAATGTGAATAGTTCGAAGAATTATCGCGAAAGTTCAGTAATAAATTCGTGAAGTATTATAATAATAATAATAATATTTATTCATCCTCAAAGACGTTGACAAACGTATAGGATAGGTCAGTATTAAGCACATAAAAATCACATCAAACGATAAAATTGTAGATCAGTAGATACAAATTTATACAAGGCCACGCTCCGATAAGTACGACNCAATTCCTGTACTTTTTTTATTTTTTAGATTGTTAATTACTGCGTCAATTTCACATTCGTTAACGGGCATAAAGAAAAAAGTATTCGATTCAATTCCAGAAACCGTGCATACGGATGATCTATTGTCGCCAAAATGGTCTGCTAAGCTATTTTCTACTACTGAAGAGAAATAGTCCCCAAATATGTTCGCAACATGATCTCTGTCTGAGATTACTTTATTATTATAGTTGAGAGTAATATCTCTTTGGATTTTTTTTCTGTTCATTTCTTTGTTAACTAGGTTCCAAACTGTTCTATTTTTATTGTTAGAATTCTTAATTACATTTTCGTAAAAATTATTATTGTATTTTGGGTGAATAAAGTTATCCATCCAATCAAAGCGACATAACATTCATGATGAAGGTGGGGCGAAACAATAAGTTATAACCTAAGTGAAAATTTTTTCTTTCCAAAAATATATGTACCGCCAATGGGTGTGAACCAAATATGGTGGTACTAGCATTAAAACAGAATAATGAAATATTCAACTATCTTGACTGGAATTTGCAAGAGTATCTCTATCCAAATTAAATTTCTTTTTTTAAATAGTCAAATTGAAAAATGAAACTCTGAAGATTTGAATGAATAATAATTGAATATAAAATACCAGTGATTTGAATAAGTGCTACTGACTACAAATAAATGTAATCATTTTTCCAACCTAGTTTCATCATTAGGGTATTCATTCTGGGATTCAAAGGAAAACATCTCTATTTATTTACCAATACAAAAATAAGGG
Organism: Leptinotarsa decemlineata; assembly: GCF_000500325.1. NCBI lineage: Eukaryota > Metazoa > Arthropoda > Insecta > Coleoptera > Chrysomelidae > Leptinotarsa > Leptinotarsa decemlineata. Next base: position 52,412 of record NW_019291424.1, on the reverse strand, counting down.
TATTTGTATTTAATGCAAATAAGAATTGTTTAGGAATCTATTCTGTGTTGATTACAAATGTTATTAAAAATGTTCATTATAATCAGTACCTATTCATTTTTCACCATTTAAAATCTATTTAGTAAATATAAAACCCATTTAACTGTCAAGATTTTGATCATATTAGTATAACTTCAAAAAATATTGTTTTCTCCATGACTTCTATGCAGTGATCCTATAGGCACGAAAACAAATTAGGAATTAGGATTTACTGACATATTCAGATATTCTGCAACAAAAACTCTCAATATTCTGTTAATATTTTCAACAGTATCCATGTCGATAATATCACGATTATCACCTGCTGTGTGCCACTCCCGTGGAAAGGGATGTGAGATGAGATGAAGTACAGGAACATCTGTGAAATGATTATAATATAAATTACTCAGCATACGACACATACAAAAATGCAGCAGTGAGTGACTTGCTCTTCAATATCTAATTTTGAATTTCATCATTACACTGAAACATTACCAATGTATTTGTTGTATTGAGAATGGGAAATATTTGCTCCTGTAAGTTTTCATCATACATCTATATTGTATATTAATCAACATACTATATTAATAAAGATTACTTTCAAACAGTCTAAGGGGCGGAGGAGTTGCAGATGAACTTTCCATGAATTAACCAACTCTGAAATATGCATGACAATATGGCTGAATCGCAAGCCGTCTAACTGATTCATATTGATTGATAAATAAAGTTCATAGTAGTGTTTTTATCATTTTCTGAAAATATTAAGTAAATTAAGCAAAATTTTTAAGATTTATCAAATTGAATTTTCTCGAAAATTCATCTTCAATTTCCCCTCTTAGACGGCGTATGTGTCATCCATATTGATACAGGATATTCTCAGTAGTGTTATTATCTTTTGGGAAAGAAAGATATTGGCTTTCTAATTCTCCCCTTCAAATATTTCGTAGATGAAGATTTTTTGTTTCAAATGTATTCATTATAGCGTAATTGAAATGACCCATATGCTGAAATAATTTTTCGGACACATTTCCATGTTCATATAGAAGTAGTTGGTTGAAAGTGTTTTTCCTTTGTTTAATTCATTGTTTATATGAAAGTAGTTGTCTCGAGAAGCCTTTTTTTTTTCAGTTTGTGTCTAAAAGTTACTTCTTCACATGGACTACACATTTTTGTATAGAGTTAAATTTGGAATCAATTGTTTTATTCCTTTCTTTGGGAGATTTCCACATTTTTGTATGGAGAAGTGACTAGGCAGCCAAAACTTTTCAAGTATGTAACTCTAAAAAAAATTACAATTCCGGAAGCAGTATGAGAGGAAAATAATTATTCTCAATTTGTGAAATAAGGATTCAATCGAGGACTGCCTGCCCGGTACTAACGATGCCCAATAGGCTGAAACAGCTGTCTACCGGTGGCTCTTAAATTGAAATCAACATGGAAATGATCAAAATAGTATTTATCTATATATATGATGAATGATGCATTTAATTTTCTTTTATTTTCAGTATTTTAATATTAATAATGTTACAAAAAGGATTTGAAGCTTTATAACTCCTCTTTATTATATGCGAGCGCTTTCGATAGCTGGTCGTGCTATCATCATCAAGGCTCTACTCAAACTGAACGTGTCATCCTCTTGTTTGTCCTTTTATGTAGTTCGAACATACCTACACTAAGGCGTTCGTTTTGGAGTTATTCTACACCAGAGGTTTAACCTTTTATAAATTGGACGTCCATCGTACATCCACAATATTCAAATGTTTTTGACTTGGTATAATAACGTATTACAAATATATGATATAATTATTAGGGCAATCAAAAGATTGATATTGCATCAAATCTGTAGTCTTCTTAATAAGTTATATAGCCATTAGTAACGGATTAGTAGAAATATGTAAAAGTGCCTATTCTACAAATGAAAAAAAAAGTTCCAGTAACCTGTATATTCGGAGCTGTACTTCTTTAGGAATACACAAACAAATCAAAAGTAATTAGGTACTCACTTTTTTCCAGAAACGGAATATGGTCGTCTTCGACGAAACCGTGAAAAGTTCTTTTGATAAAATATCTCTGGTTTTTGTTATTTTTTATCAAGTTCAGACTCTTCAATTTATCTTCAACAGCAGTCAATCTCAAGTACCTGCAATTATGATCAAATATGTTACCTTCTATTATACATATTATTACTATTATTTCGAAAACTGTGATTCAGAATTGAAGTTTCTCTATTTTATCAAAATACTCTAGTGTTTCAATATTCAACTGATATGAAAAAAAACGTTCAGGTTTCTACTAAATGTGAAGATTTGCTCATACATTCAGTTGTATTTTGTAAACTATTGGAAAGGTTGGATTTAATAAAAAAGAAAGATATGTCTAACAGATTTTCTGCTTCCACGTTTAGTAACCATGGTTTGCAGGTTTTTGGAACTGAAGTAACATCTGCAACTGCGGTAATGGTCGATGTGATCTACTCTGCTGCGATATGCCAAATGAAAGTGGCCCTGACGTTTTTGCATGTATAATAGAACTCGATGTCACACGTTATTGCTGTTTGTTTGCTGTTTTCGGGTAAATAGTCGTAATTCAGTCCAGCTATTCTTCAATTATTGGAAGAATCTGTGTATCATGAAGTGTGTCGATATCTAGTTTTGATTGATATTTAAGCCTTCTTACAATTACTTTTACGTTAATGAAATTCTTTACTGTACAGCTGTGGATAATATACAATGCAAAAACAAGATGAGAACCACGTCAGAACCACTTTCAGTTTGCATATTGCAGCAAGGTAAATTACCTCGATCTTTGCCTCATCTCCTTTGATAATGTCTGCCATAGTTGCAGAGGAAACAACAGGCCCGAAAACATGCAATCGCGACTGTTTACCTGGAAAGAGCCAATAATCCAAAAAGGTTAAAAAATAGCCAAGATTTTCCAACCACAATTTGGCAGTATCGTTACGTTTTCCCAGTAGATTCGACAATAACTGACGACACCGTACAATTAAACTCATATTATTTCAGTTATCCACCGCTTCAAACATTGCGAGGAGCTTTTTCCTGATGATGCATTAATTTCTTTCGGAGCTTACCGAAACAAGTGATAACAGTTTCTTCTTATTATTTTCGTAAGTGAGTACTTGTATTTGTACTGCTCCTTTTTTTATGTTGAGATACATCCGTATCGACTGAAAACAAGTCCTCCTCTTTTGGGTATGCCAGAACTGGATCACTGGTCAATTGTCTCTCTAGGGCAGCAAATGGTTGTGGTGACCAAACGGAGTCGTTCCCGAAACGCAGATAATACCTACAGAGTCTAAGGAAAGTTCTTACGTTATGCTTGCTCAACCCCTTTTGAGAACACAACGTGTTCCGAAATATTCGCCTTTTTCTGGAATAGGCAGCACTTCAGAATGATCTGCAAATTATTATTCTACGGCCTCCTGAGAACACTCCTCGACTATAATGTTATCAAGATAGACCAGGCATATTTTTCAGGCAAGTTCTCTTAACATCAACTCCATCAAACTTTCAAATGTTGCAGATGCATATTCCAAACGGTATGATCTTGAACTAATATAATTCAGTGCAAGTGGAAAAGACAATCTTCTGTTTATTCTCAGCCACCTGCCAATATCCTTTAGATCTAATGTTGAGAACCACCTGCATCCAGCCAAAATGTTCAAGGTGTCATTTATTCTGGGGAGGGGGTAACTGATCTTTCTGGTGACGTCATTGATCCTCTTGTAATCTAAACAGAATCTCGTGGATCCATCTTTCTTAATCAGCAACACAACAGGTGACGACCAGGTGATACTCGATTCTTTAATTACTGCTTTCTCTAACACATCTTTTACGATAGATGAAGCTTCGCGAAGAGCAATCGTCTCGGTGGTTGACGTATGGGCTTGGCAATGCCAGTATCGATCCGATGTGAACTAATGCGTTCGACTGATGATTTTGCCCTTCAAAAAATTTTTTTCATCTTTCTATAGGTCTTGCATTGCTTTTTTTCATATAGGTGATTCCACGTTTTCCTGAAGGAGTCAATGAATTCCTTTCCTTCACGGGTTGTTGAGCATGCTGCAGAGGTACTTCTTTCTCGATTCTGGTCTGCTTGTTTACATTTACAAGATATATGTCAACGAAAATTCCTAATACAGAACCGTTGAATGGCTCTATCAACGCTGTGTCCAAGCCACCAGGTCCAGCAGTCTCCGCTTGAATGATTCTCTCGATGTTTGAAGAGTTTTTGGAGTTCCGGTATTACCACTATGATGCTGTCATAACACTGAGATAATACATCGAATATAATTTCCTCATTCCAGCTTTCCACAGTTTGTTTCTCATGTCCACCACGAATCTGTAGAGGGATATGTTGTGTACTCCCAAGATGAATTCGTCGACGATGTGGCCGCTAATAACTCAACTTCTTTTTCATAATTTCCAAGTCTAAATCTCACTTCAGCTTCTCCATGAACCATCAGTCTATCCACAGTGACTGTGCTGTTACTACAGATAACGTCTTTAAACTGCTTATGTTGGAAATGTCGTTTTCATTATATAACATATATAACCTAGGAAAAAGATAGGTACAGCTGCGTTGTCCAATAGTTTTTGGTGCAACAAGTGGAGCTGAGCGGGACTAAGTCGAGGTGGATCGGAGGAGACCAGTGTTTTTTTTTTCAGGAGGAAGTTTAAAACAATATCGAATATATGAATGTTGTTTTTCCGTATTTTTTTTTTCAAATGTTGGTGACAGAAACAAACAATTTCTTATATTTCATTGAAATTCAGTTTAATTTTGACTGCCATGAGAGGTGACTAACTCCAAAAGGATTTATCTAAAAAAGTCAACCCAACTTTATTAGGCTTTGTCAGTCACTTTTCAATTCACCTCATTGACTGAAATAATTAGTTTTTATTAACAACACAAAGCGAAAGTCATTGTCGGGTCGTCAGGGTGGTTATTTAGACATTCATTTCAAAATCTGTATCTGTATCTGTTTTGTTCACCATAACGCTAAACTCACTATCTATGGGAATTCATTTAAACTTTTCCCCCAACTTTTATGTAACTTTTTATATAACTTTTTATATACCTTTTTTCTTGAGTATTCCGTTGTTTTACTGTTATCACTTTGTTATCTTCTTTAGTCTGTGAGCTCCAATTTCAGCTTCAATTACTCACAAGTAATTAAAAGCTTTAATACTATCAATACTATTTAAGCAAGAGTATTTAGGGGCGAATTACTTTCGAAGAATCCATCGTAAGAAAAACCATTGTTGTGAGTTTTTTAAGCGACTTTGATGAAAATCTTTGAGTTAAATTATTTTTAATATAAAGGTGGATTTTGTATATACATCTTCTACGTGAAATCGGTTGCTTTTGTATTTTCCACGGTTTTTCATCTAAAAGCGGTGAAAAAACGTTCAATGTGTTCGTTATATGAGGTGTGCAGACGTATTTGTGATCGCTCCTGTTCTTTCCCAAA
>NW_019291424.1:0-45152 GCF_000500325.1 Leptinotarsa decemlineata | reverse complement strand
CCTCAAATCGTTCATGCAAAATGTCAATCGTGGCGTTTGCTGTGTGGCACGTAGCGCCGTCCTGCTGGAACCACATGTCGTCTAGGTCCATATGGTTCAATTTGGGCCATAAGAAATTAGTTATCATCGTTCTGTAGCGCTCGCTGTTGACGGTGACCGCCTCACTAACGTCGTTTTCAAAAAAGTACGGACCAATTACGCCGCCGGCCCAAAATCCACACCAAACGGTAACTTTTTGAGGATGCATTATCACCTGCATTATCAACACATCTAAAAATGTGCCTCGTCACTAAAGATGATTTTTCGGCCAAAATTGGGGTCCTCTTCCAAACGATTCGAAGCCTAGTCAGCGAACAAACGGCTTTGTCCATGGTCATGAACTTTGAGCTCCTGGATCAGTTGTATCTTGTTCGGGTGTAGGCCCAAGTCCCGACGCAAAATTCGCCAAGTTGAAGTCTGCGAAAGGCCGAGTTCTTGTGCACGGCGAGGAATAGACTGCCACGGGTTCTGATATACACTTTCACGGACCGCGGCGATGTTCTCGGCCGATCTTGCGTTCCTTGAACGTACGGGTGTTGGCTGATTATTTACTGAACCGGTCGTCTCAAATTTGGCCACCAAACGTTGAAGAGTCGACTGTGAAGGGCCACCACGTCTGCCGTAAAATGGGTGCAGTGCGCGCACCGTTTGCGTTAACGAACACTCATTTTGATAATAACGTTTTATCATTTGAACGTGCTGTTCAATCGTGTAACTTGCCATGATGATTTGGCATAAACAACTAAATAATAAACAAAAGATTTGACAGATGTCACGAAAACAAAATGGCCGCCATGGGGCGCCAAAATCTACCCGCGCCAATTGAAAAACCTTTTGGTAGATGTTTTGTCAGTTTTCTGTTTCTTTGACTTCTACAAACGGTCATACTGTCCTCCTCGATATCATTATCAGAGTTAAGAGCATTAATATCTTCTTCATTTCTTTCTTCTTCTTTATTGTCTTCTTCAGTCAATTATTGGTTATACTTCTGGATTTACTGTATCTTTTATATGTTTGCTTTCATAAAAAATAACGGATCTTGCTACCACCACTGCTTTTTGTTCAGTGTCATACAGTTTGTATCCATTATTAGAGTAACCGATGAATATCGTTTTCTGTGAATATGAATTTAATTTTCCTGTACGATTTTCTTTTGGAACATGGATCGTTCAATTGAATCTTTCAGCAATTCCGTTCGATTGAGAAAATCGATAGCTAAGTTTGTTCGGAGTTTATTTTCAAATGAAATATCTAGATTGAAGATTGTAATGAGGTTAGGCTTTTCAAATTCTTAATAATGCAACCTATATTGTCTTGTGTACATAATCATAGATTTGAGTTCCGAGAGGTTTAGATGTCTTCCGTTTTTGTAGACAAAAGCATGGTATCCACAAAACAAGTGTTATTCAGTTACTTACAGTGTTCTGTGGAAAGTCTGGATATCAATCTCGAGTTGTATCCAATCCAGGAAACTTCAGTTGTTGGAACTTGTAAAGATTTCGATATTTTTATCTCCACCAAGTTTCAATTTTGAAATTTTTAAAATCCATACCAGACCTTTCATCTTAGAATAGGTTAATAACAGGTGACATGTGATATCATTTAACCAACTATCCTATTCCTAACATACCGAAATCTTACCTTTCTAAATACGAATTTTTGGTGAAGAAAGACGAATAAACGATTAAGAGAAAGTTTATAACTATGCCAATTAATCAGGATTAACCTTGAATATTGGAGTTGAATGTGCTAGAAACCAGATTCAAATAACTACAAGTGATTTTTCATTACGCCATTTTAATTCATTATAAAGCATTAAGCTTATTATAGCATTTTCATTCTTTCTATGGAAAATAATAATTAGACATAATATGAAACATTTTTTTCTTATATAATATATGTTACAAAAAACATGACAAAATTTTGTTTTGCAAAAAAAGAATTTCATTACGTTTATTTGAGTACATGTAGATAGATTTTTGGAATAATCATACCAGCACGCCCTAGTAAGAAACGGATGAGAAATTTGATGATATATATGTTAATATATGAGGACTTAATAATTGTTCAAGATGAGGTAACTTTGTGCTTGGTAATCATCAAAATGATTCAAATCCAATCGCTCCCTCCATTTTATTGTTATAGATCCCATTATTTCTTTTCCTGGTTCTGACATGACGGAAACACCAACCAGCAGATTATTCAGATTTCAAGAATTTCAAATAATATATACCAGTGTTTTTTTATACGTTTTACTAAAGAGTACATTTCTTAACTGCATCAGTAGTGTGCATGGAAAGATGAACTGACCCATCTTAAGGTTGGGACCGTATCAATAATAAAAACTGACTGTTGTATGAAAACTTTTTCAAACTCATATCCAGATAAAGATGGTACCTCTCGAGTAGCAACAATCAAACCTTCTACATTTTATTTCATAAGATCATTTAGAAATTCCTGAATAGTACACTGATTGTTTTATGGTGAAGTAAGTACCTATTTACATTTTATCTTCAACTTCATAAGATCACTCAGAAATCACTGAATAGTACACTGATTTTTTCATGGTGAAGTGAAAGTTTTTAACACATACATACAGCAATTAACAATTCAACAGTTTGAACAATACCAAAGAACCCGTACCTAAAATATATAGAGCAATATTGTTAACAAAACTCACCAACAAATACTTCATCCTTGAAGTATTTACTGTCGTAATGGCAAGCTAAAACCAAATATCTATCCGCCTGAGGATTCAAAGATGCTATAATATTTCTGAATGTTAAAAGTCCATGTGGAGTATTACTTTCAAATTCGTCAATGTGTACATTCCAATTCAACTTTTGTAGCTCTTTCTTGATATATTCGAAAACCTTCTTATGATTTGGAGTGCCAACAACTCTGGGTATTAGAATGTTATCCAATACTTCATTGGTATATTCAGAATTTGTAAGACCGGCCAAAAAACGGATTTCGGCATTTGACAGTGTCTGGGGTTTGTGATTTATCTGAAAATAATGAATAATTGTATTCAATTAAAATATTATTTTGTATGTCAAGAGCACAGAGTTGCTTTCATTGAGTTAAAGGTTCTCCCCCCTTTTGTTATGTCGATATCGGGTTCCAAAAAGGTTTTAATATAAACCCAAAAACATATTGAACTATGAATATTACTGGAGTTTTTTCCCAACACCAAACCGTTATTTTAACACCTCGACACGTGTTTCGATCACCAAGTGATCATCTTCAAGAGGAAGATCAAACTAATCATACTTACAAAGCTATCTTTATTTATACCATAGATACCTGTTCTAGGTACCTGCGTCTTGAGTGTCTTAATTTAATTTCACAATATTGCCTTATCTACTAATCTTAAATTAATTTTACAATGTGTCCTTATGTAATAGTTAGGTGAACAGTGGCGGCATAGCCTCCCCATAAAATTTGAAGCTATTCATCGCAATAAAATGAAAATGCTTGGGTATCATTAATTTACCATTAATTTTCAATATAAATACATAATATGCCCGAAAAAACACTATCACTCACTACGTAGTACGTACTACGTATCCTGCATCAACAAAAATCAAACGCACCGCCCATGAACGAATAAATCATCAACCCGAAATAATAAATGCCATACGTTGCAAGGGAGCCAAGCCTCCGAACGCTTTAAAAAACACAAGCTTCGCGAGACCGATCCAACCAGCGACATACGTCCCGATTTGTAATTTCAGTTGCAGTAATTATAGCGTTAGAGGAGGCTAGCCTCTAGTTGGTCTCCGTTAGTATACGACTGCGTTTGTTTTTTATTTAATTATTAGGACGGGATGCCGTGCCGGACCGGGACTGAAAAATATTTCGGTAAATCGTTCTAGTGTTTCTTGATAATATTTGTTATTTGTGTATAAAACAGGCAGTATTGTATTATAGCAGTGCTTTTTGGTAATATTTTTAATGTGTTTTCTTTCATTTTGAAGGTGTTTTCAGGTATTCACTTTTTCGGTAAGTTTTTTTTCCATTTAGGTATTATGGATAAATTGCACGAAATTAAAAAATCTGACGATATAGTCGATTGTTTGCTGACAAATAATTTCAAGTCTTTATCTTATGATAATAAATTTTACATTATTAAAACTCTGGGAAGGCCTCAATCAAATTTGATTTCAATTAAAGCCTCAGATAATCGACAAAATCGAGGATTTAATATTAGTTGGTACGATAAACGCGATTGGTTGACCGGCTCCATTAAACGAGAAAAATGTTTTGTTGGTCCTGTGTTTTATTTTCTGTACAAACCGAATACCAAACGTGGTCTAAAATAGAATACTCCGATTTAAAAAAATTTACCTTGTTCTACAGAAAGACATTTTGAATCTAAGAAGCATATATTTTCATCTTGTAAATTAAAATTGTTTAGCAAACAAAATATAGCAACAGCTTTAGATACAGCTCAAAGAAAGGCCATAATTTCTTTTAATAATCAGGTTAGGGAAAATCGGTCGAATTTAAAAAGACTTTTCGATATTACGATTTATTTGGATTCCCAAGAATTAGCTTTTCGCGGACACGATGAAACCGAAGATTCGATTAATCGGCGGCAATTACAGGGAACTTTTATGTTATGGAGCAAATATGATTTACAATTTGGCACTTTTTAAAGCGGTAGCGTTTTTTCGGACACTTCAAAAACCATCCAAAATGAGCTTATAGACAGTATGGCATATATTATTAAGGAAAATATAAGCAAGGAGTTTGAAAGTGTTTCTTTCTTTGCATGGGAAATTGATGAAACTACCGATATTACCTGTACATCACAACTTTCAATCGTTTTTAGATATGTCAAATATGGTAATGTGGTAGAACGTTTTATGGGTTTTCATGATGTTTGATCTGGGCGCACAACTGACGATTTGTTTAATTTTTTAATTCGTACGTGTGACACCTATAATTTTAGGCAAAAGTTAATTGCGCAAACCTATGATGGGGCTGCGGTCATGGGCGGCCATTTAAATGGTTTACAAATAAAGTTTAAAATAAAGTTCATAGCTCCTCATGCACTTTTTACGCATTGTCATGCCCATGCCCTGACTTTAGTATTAAGCAAAGCTTGCAACAACATAAGAATTTTCGCGCCTCCGGCGGGCTTTCCTGTGTGTATAAAGTCTTTAAGACTTTAGCCTCCCCTGTTCTCCAATGCACGAGCCGTCACTGTAGGTGATTCTAATAATTAAAATATTATGAGCTATATAAAATTAACTTCACAATATTGCCCTATCTACTAGTCTAATTTTGCAATGTGTCCTTGTGTAAATCTAATAAATAAAATATTATTTTAACAAGCTATATTAGAAATTGGTCCACCATCGTTATTCATAATAATATTTATTTATTTCTGCACTCTCATTCGTCTTCCGAGAAAGTTCTTGAGGATATCGTTGCTAGTGTTGTAAGTTCGATTCAATATATGCCCGATTCCTTGAGAGGACTAGTTCGGGAGAAAGTCAAGAATCAAATCTCCAGGAACATGATAACAGATAAACGGAAACATTTAATAAACGACGATAAAAACCAAAAGGAACTTATCAAACGATTGAAAGACAAATACGTTTTTTATTTGAAAGCCGATAAAAGTAACAAAGTAGTAATTCTGGATAAATCGGACTACTACGAAAGGGTCAATACTCTCATCACTAACGAACTGTATGTGAAATTGTCCAGGAACCCGTTACCAAAGATGATTGCCGAAGTGAAAGACGTCCTCAAGAAATGCGACAACATACTTCCCCCTCAACTGAAACGGAACTTACAAGTTTCCAACCCAACGGTGTCAAAACTATATTGACTCCCAAAAATCCACAAACCGGGAAAATCAATGCGCCCCATCATGTCAGCTATTGGATTTCCTACTTACCTATCAAATAGCAAAGTGACTCACTAAGGAATTTGAAAGCTTGTCTATTGCGGAACCAGGTTTTAGTATAAAAAACTTCTTAGAGTTCATACAACATACAAAAAACATTGTTCTGCAAGAAGGTGATATGTTTCTTTTAATGTTAGTTCCTTATTTCCTAGCGTCCCAATTCCACAGGCCTCAGGGAATTACTAGAGAAAAATAATTTCAATAATTTTGAAATTGATGAATTCGTTTCTCTCACTAATTTGTGTATGAAACAAAACCGGTTCCAGGTAGCTTTTTGCTTGTTGCTTTTATGAACAACAGGAGGGTGGAACGGCTATGGGTAACCCCTTGTCCCCCTACTTGGCAAACCTATTCATGAGCAGATTCGAAATGGAAACCAAGAAAAAGTCAAAGTATTTTTTTAGGATATGGCTAAGGTATGTGGATATTTTCGCGATATTCGATAACAAAAACCTAATATTGAGGACTTTGTTTCCTTTTTAAATAATAGATTTCCATCAATAAAATTCATGTATGAGGTAAAAAATAAAGGACAACTTCTATTTCTTGACGTTTTGGTAATGAGGAGCCAATATGGAGGGTTAGAATACGATGTATTTAGAAAAGAAACAAGCACGTACAGGTATATTCCTGACAGTTCACATCACTGTGAATAGCACAAACGTGCTGGGTTAAATTTTCTAGTGCGTCTTTTGTTTTTTCTCAGGTACCACATGAGAGGTTCACAAAAGAAAAACGTACAATACAGGAAATAACAGCCACTAACGGTTTCTCGAGGGATATTGTAGGTGACATAATAAGGAAGGTTAAGAATGAACGAAATCTCGACTTTTAGAAAGAACAAAAACCAAGATAAATATAACTCAGTTCCATACCACCAATACACGAAGAACTCTGGAAAGATATGAAGGTGGTTTTTAAAACAAGTCATACGCTAGAGCCTTTTAAAAAGTCCAAAAGACAAAGTTGAGATTTCGGAAAAGTCTGAAATTTACGAAATTGAATGTAAGGACTGCGATGCAAAATATTATGGACAGACAAAAATATCTATTGAAATAAGATATAAGGACCACTTAGCACACTTTAAAATATGGAAGACCTGAAAAATCAGCAGTCGACCATCATATTTTGCAACAAAACCATTCCATAGACTTCAGTTCATCAAGATTAGACAACTTAACAACAACAAGATTGTGAAATTAATTCAAGACACTCAAGACGCAGGTACCTAGAACAAGTATCTATAGTACGAATAAGGATAGCTTTGTGAGTATGACTAGTTTGATCTTCCTCTTGAAGATGATCACTTGGTGATTAGGGGAGCATGACATCCTTCATTAGTCGGAGGGCTCTTAACAAATTGGGACTGAAGATATCGAAATGTTCAGTTGAAGTTGAAAGAATTAGCACTAAGCACGCACGAATGAATAATAGCATTGTTACATTTACGATTAAACCTATTAGTAGAGACACACCGATATTATTTACTGTTGGAATGGTTATGACAAACATATATGATAACCTCCCCTTCTTTCATATTTTATCTGAATCGTGGTCTCACCTTACCGACCTGGTCCGGGTGCTGTAGACATTTTACTCGGGGCGGGACGGATATATTCTCACAAATTATTTTAGATGGATGTGCAAGGGAAAACATTGACAAACCAATTGCTATTAATATCGTATTGGGATATATACTTGTGAGAAAAATAAAGGTCTCTGAGACATCTTTGGAAGATTCATTTCTCTGTGACTCATCAGCTATTTCATTAGATATTATTAAAAAATTTTCAGAACTTGAAAATTTTCCGCGAGTGTTGACTCTTGAAGTCCTGAAGAACAAGGTCGATATATTGTTTCACTCCATTTCAAATATACTAATCCTACTTTTCCTGGATTGCGAGACTATCCAATTTCTCGTTTCTGTTCACTAGAACGCCGCCTCATAAAGCAACCCGTTTTCCATGAACAATATCGTCAATTTATGTAAGAATATCTTGAAATGGGTCAAATGAGAATAGTGTTAGGCTAAAGTCCCCAATTATAAATCAATTGAGGAATGTTTGATGGTAGGACCCAAACTCCAACCCGATATTGCATACAACTTCTATACTTCAAAATAAAGTATTCGTGCATTAATTTCATTATCACAAATTTCAATTTTTTGAGTTGACCCGTTCAAAAAATAAAAGGGGGGGATTAAAGAAATACAGTGTAGAGTTCATAATTTTTTATTTCGTTTTTTCTTCAACTTATTTTCTCCATTTTTTTTTGTCTTACATCAAATAGTACAATTTTTTATGTCAGTCAATAAATGTCAGTAATATACAATTCAATGCCTATTAGCCTGAAAAGTAGTTGTTAAGAGTTAAGTATATCTCGAGGGCACCAAGTTTAATCGTATAAAATGTACGCAAATCCAAAATTTTAGAAATTTTGTCGAGCAAATGACTTGAATGTAATAATGTCATCTCAAACTATATTACACGAAATCATTTTTAAAATTATGGAATTGCACGGATTTTGATCAATTGAGCTTGGTATACGCTGATATTATTTCCAAGAAAAAGAAGCGATAATATAAACTCAAAAATCTTAGTTTTAAAATCCAACTATTAAGACGGATGGAAGAAAGATAAACTAGAAGTGGTAACCCAAAATATCAATGTTCATTCACCACATACAATCTGATATATCAAAAGTAAATATATGATTTTCAGTCAGTAAAATCAAACCACATGCTATGTTGGTGTCGCTGTTTCCGTTTTTATTCCCATCGGAATAATAATGGCGATTCGTATGAACATGTCGACTCACATTATACCGTTTTGATGATGGAAATAAGCCAATCATGGTGTGAGGCGTGCGATAGAGTGCTGATGAACTAACAGTGAATCTATTTTGTAATAAAAGCACTCCCCACGGTAACACTCATAGCGAAAGTGATGTAAATTCTGAAATGTATTGGTATACCTCCTCTTTCAACCAATCTTAGACTCCACCTCGTTATAATACTTCCATTTGGTGTATCTCTGCCAGTTCTTTAGCGGGTGTTTGGAGATGAGCAATATACAGGAAGCCATTATGGTGATGAAAGTCTTTCCTTCCACGGGTTCAGATATATTTTCAACTTCTAGTGAAACAACACCAGACAATGGTCCAGTCCAAATGAGTGAACTGAGCTCTCAACTGATGAATATGATTCGAACGCTTCCACAGTGACGTTGGACATTCAGTGACATTCGGACTCTTCAGTAGAATTTGTTGAGGGGTAAAAACGATTGATAATGAAAATTGTCAATATCTGACGTGATAAGGGTGAGATATCAAAGCATTGGCACCCATACCTTATGACATTTTTTTTTGAGTAATACAAAATTATAATGAACTTACTCGGAAGATAGGCAGAATGCGTACGGTAGTTCTTCGTTGGTATGCACTAGAGATTTCGTTAAAAAAAAATCCGCATCCTAATATTTCATCAATTGAATATATTTTTTATATAGAAACCTAAGTTGGGCGCCACGCAGCCAAAAAAAATAAATGACATGTGATCTGGTCGACTGTGTAACCAAATCTAGTCAAATTGAGTTCTTTAAATCACATCAATATAGTGAATCCATGAATAATCTGAAATTCTGAAATACTTGATATTCACAAAATAATGGTTGGAAAATTGAACAAGGGTAAAAATAAAATGTAATAACTGATTAATGATTATAGATAAAAGTCGCTCATCTGAAGAAAGTTCAGGTGAAAAAATCAGATAAAATATTACTTATACGATTCATGTCAATGAAAAAAATGTTAATCAGGAAAAGGACTAAAATGACCTGAGTTCAGGTTTACGCTATAAATGGGGATTGACTCAAAAATCAATAATTGTATCATGTTGATAAATCAATATATCTAATGCTTGCAAAAAAAATAGTTATTTTCAGAGAAATGGGTCAATTGTAAGTAGATTTGCCTGTTAGTTTCTTGCTGAGCTGTAGTTTTCTTCTACCATGAATGGAACAGACTTGGATCACGTACTTTTCTAATTAAAAAAAAATGCACATGGACTATCATGTAGACGTAGACATTGATATTTATCGAACTGGGCGAATGGAAAAAACATTCGGCAAATTAACTGAAAATCTATTCTGTGCTGAAACCAGAGATAAAGTTCCAGTTCTTCCCTCTTTAATAATTACAAACTAGTTCCTTAAAAAAATATAGTAAAAAGTACCCAACACTTAAAACCCTTCCAAAACGAAGGATTCCGTTAACCAAAAAAATTACGAAAAATGTTTTTGATGAGATGACGTCGATCGTTTTGGAAAATTAGTGGTGACTCAGTAACTCCTCAAGTGCAGCCTTTCATCGAACTTTCAAAATCTGCCGTTCTCAAGTCTATTCTGAGGAATTTCCCCAAATAATTTCGGCAACACCTCATTCCTGACTTTGGGTTTAACGAATACAGAAATCCCACCTCAAAAAGGATCCGATTGAATCGGTCGTGTTGGATAGAAAAAGTCACCAATCTGTACCGGAATGAATAAAATGTATTTGAAAAGAGTTGAAACTTTCAATAATTAATAAATGTTTCATTCATAATTGTCTTGTCTTAAAATATGAGAAGTGAAAATCAAGGCAAAAAATGTAATTTGGGTTGTCTACTTCTCAAGAAAGCTTCAAAATTTCTCTGATATTAGCGTTGGTAATATAAAACTTCAATAGAAAGTACAGTAGGTTTTTATAAACGCTACACCCTCTTCCAATAGATTCCAATGTTCAACAATTCCAATGTCTCTTCTATTGTTAAAGTTCTCTGTTGTCTTACCGTATATGTAATTGACATTCGATTTCAAGTAATAATTCTCGAACTTATTGGTAGCTTCATTTCTTAGGTTCGTATTCAAATCGATATACTTTTGATTGAATCTGAGAATTATATGAGATCTCATCACCATCAAACCATTACGAGACTGTTTTAAATTTCTATAATGAACTATTTTTTTTTCATTCGGCCAAAAGGTAGTGATTAAGATATACTATGACCATATGAATTCGTTGCATTCAAGTACATGATGAATTATGAAGGATAGTCGGGATTATAATTTGAATGAAAATGCTTTCCCACCGAACATTGACTAACATCACCGCTTATGCCATTTTGGAGAAAATACACCATATCGGTATCAGTTAATATTTCCAAATCGATGCATGTATACTTCAACATAGCATCCCAAAAAGGACCTGGAAACGCAAAATGATGGGCAGGGTACAATTTATATGTACCTAAACTAATGTTTCTGAAATTTTAAAAAATATCACGAAGTAACAGAACATCTGATTTCAAATATATATTAATATATTCACCTAAATCGTAACAATTGAATATGTTCCATACCTGCTTCACTCTATCATAATCCTCATCAGAAACATGCTTTTCATTCAGTTTATCATTAAAATCCACCTTCGATGGTATACTTGAACGATTCGATTTATCCAAAGAATCAATGAAGCTGTGCGAAGAAAACACATTTTCTGGAAAATATTTTCTTGTTTCCACAAATTGTTTTTCATCTGAATTATCGCTCTACTCTCAACTGAAATGCAGCCATGAATTTGTAACTATCGATGAACCTTAATTTCAAAAAAAAATTTTTTCCCCTTCGATTCAATGTGTTTTTCATTAGTGAATGTTTCATGAAAGAAACATATTTCCATACAGTTTGAGCGATAACGACAGTTTTACTTATATTAGTGCATGAATCTTTTATGTACAAATGACAGTCATTCTCACTGAAATTAAGGAAAATTATGGAAATGAAGTTGGTACATCCTTTTCAAATGTCTTTCCACATATACCACATGTAGTGGCAATATTGGAATCACGCTTTTCCTCAGCAGTCCAAGGACTCATTGGAACGAAATTTTTCAAATATTTGTGATATATAACGGTAATCAGCCCCTCTATATGATACGAATTCATAAATAGAATCAATAAATGAGCATTTTATGAGATATGAGAAAGCGTATAGTTCATGAAGATAAGTTCGATTTGTGTAAGAGGTCGCAGGATTTGGCTCATTTGTATGCAGTGGTTTCAGAATAGAGTCGAAATCAGCAAATACAACAAATAGAACCCTCAACTGTTTTCCGATATTTTTAAATTTAAAAATATTAACAGGTAAAATATTATCAGGTAAAATATTATCAGGTACACATTCACCGAATTTGTCAACCCTGAAATTGTGGTTAGTGTTGTTGCCGATATGTGATAACAATCGTTCAATTGATGTCGCAATAAAGCCTGCTTTTTACCAAAGTACAATGAACAACCACAACAACAATACTTTTAACGATCATGAGCAGATATTTGGAATGATCCTGATCTCGATAAATATTTGAACCAACAATAATGACTTACTAGAATAATCCGTTATATTCAGCAGATTCTCGCAGCAGCAGAGTTAGAGACTACTCACAGGACACATCTGAACAAAATAGTGATGTATAACGGACATGTCAGCTGCAGAACAGATATAGCTCATGTTTTATGCAAATGTCAGGTACTGGATTACAGAAGGCAAGTGATTTTGGGACATCGCAAATTATGTTCAGAGAAATATAGCAAATTTATTTATTTATTTTCAAACAGGTAAAAATCTCATTACATGAAAATAATTATTCTCATGAAAATATCAATACAGTCTAAACCATAAATAGAATGCTAATATTTATACGTGAACACAGTTACATTGTATCCGTGAGTAGTTACTACATAAAGCCTAATGGAAGGAAAAAACATATTTATTCTAAACTTGAAAAGTTTTTTTTACACCACTATAAACTTGTTTGGAAGGGAGAACAAAGTTGATGTCTGACATTAACAGGAAGTTGTTTGTTATTTTGAGCATTGTAATGATAGGTGAACAGTTATTTGTTAATACATATGGTACATCAAAGAATTGAATGAGTCTTGTTGTTCTTTTGGGAATTCTCTCTTTCAGTAAAGATTTGAGATTGAGACAGTTATAATTTTTTTATATATTTTATATCACATTAACACTATACTTGCCTGTCTTCTATTTTCTAGACTGGGTATTTTAAATTAATTTCGTAGTGCTACTGTTCTAATTGTATTATAATCCGGATATACTTCTTGTAATATAAAAATCTCAGAAATCTGTTTTGAATTTTTTCTAATCTATTTTTATGAACAATATAGGAAGGATGCCATACTACAGCCCCATATTCAAGTTTAGGTCTGACCAAACTATTATTAAGTGTAGTAATCACTTTAATAGCATTGAAATGTGCACTTTGTCTCATTATAAATCCCATCATTCCTAGTGCCTGAGATGCTATGTAATCCAAATGGCGTTTGTACGAGAGTGTGGAGCTATAGTATATACCTAAATCTTTGACAGTCTCTACCATGGATAATTCAATACCATTCATTAAGTAATTGTATAGTGTCTTATTTAGTTTTCGGGTACAAGACAGGACAGAACATTTGGATATATTGAACGGAAGATCATTTTTCACACTCCATCGATAATCACTATTGATGTACTCTTGTAGTTTGACACAATCTTGTAAGTTTTGATCTATCTACAAAATTTAAGGTCATCCGCGAATAAGAGACACTCAGAGTACTTTATATTTTGAGTTAGATCATTAATGAATATAAGAAAAATTAATGGACCCAAGTTTGATCCTCCAAAAGAATTACTGTACCCACTAGTACAAAAAATATTGTCATGAAAAAAGCAATAGCCCATGAGGCTACAGGGTTTTCAGAAACTCAAGATGAAATGAACAAGTCAGATGGCTCTCAGGCAACAACAAAAACTCATTCAAAATTCATGACCACTTTCTTAAGTCAATGGTAATGCTAATTTATGATGAATGTTCAGTTAACATTTTTCATATATAATGAAAAATACAAATCTCTTAAAAACACTATGGCAGCACTTGAGAGTGCATCCATCAATTAATTCTTGGATCTATTTTCTGACAAGTATTAAATTCATGGTTTACTGTTACCTATTTATATGGTATAACACTTTGCAATAATACATTTTCAATCTGAAATTACTAAATTAATGGCAAATGGCAGGCTTACTTGATTTGTTTTCAACTGACTCCCTTGTCCTTGAATAAGTGTCGCCAGTATGATGGATTTCACTAAAAAATAAAACATTCTACTCAAGTCTATTTTTAAATTCGATTCGACTTTATTTGTTGACTTGTCCAAGGAATTAACCAAAATATTACCACCATAACTCATAATATTTATCTCTCTCTCTCTCTGTCTAGGTTATCTTAGCTATTGCTTCCGTGCGTGAATATCACTATTGCATTTCACCCACAGACCATTTGTGATTTCACCCAATTTTACTTTTAAAATTTATGTTCCAATCAGTTATGTGGTTATGAATGGATGGATGGAGATATGTTCCAAAAATAACCACTTCCTAACCAGAATTTTAGACAGCGGTTACCTGGAATTACGTAATTATTGTCACATTTGAAACACGCTGGTTGTCATTGTTGTCAAGATGTCAATTGTGTTATTGATACGTTAATATTAATAGCTAAATCATAATCGAAGTTAAAACTGGAAACCATACACTATAAACTATAACCGTACATTTTTTCAAATAATCAAATCATCCACATCAATTAAAAAAAATTATTGGGTGATTGTAGAAAACGAAGATGACCGGATTCGTTTTTGGGATTATGAGTTGAATACACTTTTGTGTTCTCTCACGATAAATGCACTGTTTGATGTGAAATGGGACCTCAGTTCCTGATTATAAGTATGTTGTTTTTTTTTTATTTCAATTATACCGCATCAGCCAGCTAGGTTATTAGCGGTGGAACAATAAGGTGTTTTATATTCTATATTATGTTAGAAATTTCAAAAAACACAACAGTGAATCTATATTCTTGATATCTAGGATACTGGAGTATTCATTTCCTGAACCGGATATAAGTATTTCGTTTTGGTAGCTGGGACAGTCCATGTTAATGTGCTTAACACTTAGATCAACGTTGCAGTTGAGGCATCGGTTGGGTGTTTCTTGATTAAATGTAGATGAGTATACCGGGTGTGGCCAATGCGTAGTCGGGTGAGAATGACTTGCTGTCTACGACTGAGATGGCGGTAGTTGTTAATAACTAGGTTTGGATTGATATCTCTGAGTTTATTGGGGGTTAAGAAGCTCCACCGTTCTTTCCATCGTTTGAATATAAGTTTTTTTATGTCGTTATATAGATCTACGTGTGGAACCTGGGAGTTTTGATTTGTTCCTGGATTTGTAATGGAAGCTTTAGCTTCTGCGTCAGCGATTTCGTTGCCTTTAATGCCTGTGTGAGATGGTACCCAGACTATTTCCACTCTTTTTTTGTTGTTGGTTAGTTCTATAAGTTCTCTTTTGATTCGAAGAAGAATGGCATTTTTGGGGTATAGTTGTTGAAGTCCTTGTATTGAAATAAGCGAGTCCGAGCCTTCGGTTCTATTGCAGTGTACTAGAGCAGTTTTAATGGCGTGAAGTTCAGCTGTGTAGATACTGGAAGCAGGTAAGTATAATTTGTCGTGTTCGTTATAACTGCTGCACCAACCCCATCATTTGTTTTGGAAGCGTCTGTATATATGTGGTTGAAAGATTGGTATTTTGAGGCGACTAACTCAGAATGATTTCTCTATAACTGTATAACAGCTGACGGTGTATTATGTTTCGAAAGAGCGATCAATTGAGCATTGCACTTGGGAAGATCAATCGTCCAGGGAGGTGGAATTTGAATATTAATAGGGTAGGTGTTACGGAAGTTAAATTAAGCAATAACGATTTTATTGATTTGGGCATAAGTGGTGTGGGTATGACTTTGTTTTGTGGGAAAATGCGTGCGTACCTATCGGTTTGAGAAAGTATTTCGATATGTAGGATTATATGTATTGGCTGATATTCTGGCAGCATACTTCAATGTTAGGTATTGGCGACGGAGCTCGAGGGGTTGTTCTCCTGCTTCTACAAATAGGCTCTCTACCGGAGTGGTACAAAACACCCCCATAGCAATTCTGATGGGTGTGTGATGAATGATGTCAATCGCTTTCAGAACAGATTTCTTTGCTGTTGAAAAGACTATAGATCCATAGTCCAGTTTGGATCGTACTAAGGCTCGATAAAGGTTCAACAAAGTTGTATTTTTTGCCCCCCAGGAAGTATTGGCTAGACCCTTATTGAATTGAGACCATTCGTGCAAGACCTTCTGAGGAATTCCATATGATGATGGGGTACTATCTCCCCTTCTGGGGTCGCTTCTGGTGGATAGTTGATCTGCAAGCTCATGCAGATGATCTTGTCATCTTGGCAAGGTCCACGTCGGGAAGGGTAGCTTGTAATATCCTCCAAAGCGCGTTGGACGTTGTTCACAGTTGGTGCCTGAGGGAGCAGATGTCTGTCAACCCCAGCAAAACTGTGTGAATCCCCTTCACCAAGAGAAGGAAATTGGACGAGCTAACGCCACTTACCCTCAATGGTGTGGTCATTCCATTTGGAACGGAGGTGAAATATCTTGGCATTGTCCTTGATAAAAGACTCACCTGGAACGCTCACTTGGAAAAAGTTTTACACAAAGCCAGACTGTCTCTATGGACATGTTGAAGGATTTGTGGTGAAAGTTGGGGTTTAGGTCCCAAACAAATCCATTGGATTCATGTGATGATTGTCAGATCAATGATCACTTATGGTGCAATTGCTTGGTGGCCGAAGGCTTTACAGAAAACGGCCCAAGCGAGGCTCTCTGGCTTACAGAGACAGGCTTGTCTGGCTATCAGTGGTGCCATCAGTACCACACCATCAGCGGCCATGGAGATCCTTCTAGATCTACATCCTCTCGACATTTTTCTCTGACTTTATGCCTCCAACTGTAAACTAAGAACTGTCTTATAAAGTACTATTCCCGAGTAGAGAGGACTGGATCCTGCGGGAGAAGGAAATATTGAGAGCAGATAGTTGTTGGTTCACAGATGGATCAAAAACACCTTCTGGTTTTGGTGCAGGTGTTTTCAATCGCAGACCCAGAACAGAGTTATCTACCTGCCTAGGAACTTATGCGACTGTATTTCAAGCGGAAATTTACGCTATTGAATTGTGTGCGGAGAGATTGGACAAATCCAACCTCACTCACAAGTCAATAAAAATATTCTCGGACAGTCAAGCGGCGTTGGAAGCTCTTGGCTCCTACCGAGCAACGTTTAAATTGGTAGCAAACTGCCAAAAAAAGACCCTCCTCGATAGGAAGACTAAACAGATTGTCTCTGGTTTGGATTCCTGCCATACTGGCCTGGAAGGCAATAAGGCTGCTGACTCTTTTGCAAAGGAGGGTGCTGCAAGCGGCTTCATTGGGCCAGAACCTGTCATTCGCATCGCTTTGGGCTTTGAACACCTGAACACCTGGATGGCAAGAAGAGTTATGGACTTCTGGCAGCATCTTCCAGGAATGGCTCACTCCAAGCCGTTTATTCACCCTTCGAAGTTTGATTCCAAACAGTTGTTGGACTACAGTAGGGATGAATTACGATATTAGTAGAATCCAACCTCACACACAAGTCAATAGAAATATTCTCGGACAGTCAAGCGGCGTTGGAAGCTCTTGGCTCCTACAGAGCAACGTTTAAATTGGTAGCAAACTGCCAAAAAAAGACTCTCCTCGATAGGAAGACTAAACAGATTGTCTCTGGTTTGGATTCCTGCCATACTGGCCTGGAAGGCAATAAGGCTGCTGACTCTCTTGCAAAGGAGGGTGCTGCAAGCGGCTTCATTGGGCCAGAACCTGTCATTCGTATCGCTTTGGGCTTTGCCAAACAAACACTGAACACCTGGATGGCAAGAATAGTTATGGACTTCTGGTAGCATCTTCCAGGATTGGCTCACTCCAAGGCGTTTATTCACCCTTCGAAGTTTGATTCCAAACAGTTGTTGGACTACAGTAGGGATGAACTACGATGTCTAACAGGCCTTACAGGTCACTGTCATTTGAATCATCACATGCAGAGACTGTCGGAAGACAGTGTGTGTCGTCTCTGTCTGGAAAATGATGAAACTGCAGAGCATATACTTTGTGCCTGCCCCGCTGGGGACCGAATCAGGTTTTTGAGTTCGGCAGATCCGTACTCTCACCATCTGACCTGAAAGACCACTCACCATACAAACTAATCGGCTTCGTTAAGAAGCTGGGTTTATTTGGCCGAGTGTGAATAGGTGTGAGCCACAATTAACTCTTATGGGTTGCGGTGGAGGGTCGAATAGACCCACTTACTTCAGACCTACCTACCTACCTACCTACCTACCCTTATTAAATTGAGACCATTCGTGCAAGACCTTCTGAGGAAATAGATATGCTGATTCCACTTCATTTTGTTATTAAAAATCAGACCAAGAAATTTAATCCTATCAGTGAAGCTCAACTGCTTCCCGTTCAGAGTGAGGACTGGAATGCTGCCATCAGTTTGTTTTGAAAAGGTCATACCTTCAGATTTGCTCGAAGAAAAGCGGAATCCTGAGTGTCGGGACCCTGTTTGTAAGACGTTTATTGCTTGCTGTAGAGGGTTGCATATTGTTTTGGTATTTTTTCCACTAGCGTACAAGACTATAAGTCATCTGCATAAAGGTTGGCCTTCACTGGCATTTTGATGTCTTTGAGAATGTTGTTCATAGCTACAAGAAACAGTGTAACACTAAGAGATGTTCCTTGAGGGATGCCATTTTCTTGTATCTTTAAATCCGATAATATCCTGTTGACTCTTACTGTGCATTCAGTCATTACCGGTTATTTAGAAAGTTAGAGATGAAGGCTATCATATTTCCTTGAATTCCATAGCCAGTTAGTTCATTCAGTACATTTCGTCTCCATACTGAGTCAAAAGCTTTTTCTATGTCAAAAAATACTTCAATAAGCTTTCGTTTGTTTGCAAAGGATTCAGAAATGTCCGCGTGGAGGTTGATTAGGTGGATTAGTGGAGCGATGTTCTCGGGATCCGCTCTGGTGTGGGGTAATGAGATTTTTTTGTTCTAGAAAAAATTGCAATCTAGCATTCAAAATTCAAAAGTTTGCATATGGTACAAGTCAAGGATATTGGCCTATATGAGGTAGGATCGGAAGGTGGTTTATTTGGTTTGCAGAAAGGTAATACAATGGCTTCCAACCATTTGCTCGGAAACTGTCTTGAGGTAAATATTGTATTATATATCTCCAATAGAAATGTCTTTCCTTCTGGAGGAAGTTGAGGAAGTTTGAGTTTACTGGGTGTTCATTATCAGCATCTATTTGAAGAATATTGTTTTCGGTTGTTTTTTTCAATTGAAGGAATTCTTGGTCATATATTTTATTACTCGAATGATCTCTTATGTTTTGAGCAAGCAGGTTAGCGATGTCATATCTATCCTCAAGCGATAGATTGTCTTTGATAAGATAAGGTATTTCGTAATTAGTGGCGTAGAATGTTTTAAAGTGGAGACGTACTTTACCCATGATTCACGTTTGCCTTTTTTAATGATATATCTTTTGTAAGCTCTAAGTTTGTTGAATTCGATCTTGTTTTCAATAGTGAAATCCTTTTGAGTTTATTGAAAGCTCGTTTGGTTTCCTTTATTGCTTTCTGACAATTCTCGTTCCACCAAGGTACAGGGCGATGTTTCTTAATCTCGAAGGTTTTTCCGATGGCTGTGGTTGCGGCCTCTGTAATGATCCCTGTGAAAGTTGCTACAACATGGTTGATTTCGTCTAGGCAAATATTCGTTATGTCGTGTATTCTTGATTCCACCAGGTCACTGTATAGGGCCCATTTTTGGCTATCCACATCTTTGAGTCGTCATTTTGGACAGAATTCTTGTCTTGTCAGCTGCGTTGGAGAGTTATTTATTCTGATTGGAAAGTGGTCACTATCATATAAGTCAGGTAATACCTCCCAGGAGAGTTTCATCTTTGAGTCGTCATTTTGGACGGAATTCTTGTCTTGTCAGCTGCGTTGGAGAGTTATTTATTCTGATTGGAAAGTGGTCACTATCATATAAGTCAGGTAATACCTCCCAGGAGAGTTTATTGAAGAGTGATGTGTCACAAAAGGATAGGTCAATAGCTGAATGATTACCTGCCAGGGAGTTGAACCTAGTTTTTTCTCCGGTATTCAGTAACATCGAATTGGATATATTAATGAATTTTTCCAGTTCAATACCTTTCTGATTTGTTTAAGAACATCCCCATATGGTATTATGAGAGTTGAATTCACCCAAGATTATACCTACATATGGTTTTGGTAGTTGGTTAGTTATTGAAATCAATTCTGATATATCAATATCTTGGTCTGGTGGGATACATATGTTGCAGATGCACATTTCCTGCGGAGTTTTCACTATTACTGCAATGGCCTCCAGGTTGGTGATTAGGGCAACTTCTTCTGTATTAACTGAGTTTCTGGTGTATATGCTAACGCCACCAGCGGCTCTTACTGTGTGATTTCTGATTTTATGACATGAATTGTAGTTTTTTACTTTATAGGTACGATCGTTTTTGAAGTTACTTTCCTGGAGACAAATTACAATAGGTTGTACTTCATTGACCAGAAGTTGGAGCATCTCCATATGGGGATAGACCCCATTTATGTTCCATTGTAATATGAATGCTTATGATATGTATGGTATTATAGTTAGATATGCTGTTTTAATAGGTTTCCTGGAATAATTCACTATCATTTTCTGGTAATGTTAGGCTGGAACTGGTTTCAAGTTCCTGGTTGAGCTGTTTCAGAATCTTTTTTCGAATTTTTGTGATTTTCATTTTAATACTTCTCTCTGTCAGGGTCGGGTACATTTTTGATAGAGTTGCTAATAGGGTATGTATGTCGTTGGTTTGATCTCTTGCCACATTCAAAGGATCTGATGACCCGAAAGAGTTTTCTAAAAAGCTGACCATGTGGTTGAAGTCGAGCATGTTTGAGGATTTGTTTTTTTCGAAAGGCTCTTTGGCTGGAGCAATGAGATTTTCGACGGAATTTTCAAGTTGTTGCCTCTGCCCTCTGAAACTGAGTATGTGACTGCATTCTGGTTGGGATATTCCGATTCTAAGGAAAGTAATGGGAGAGACAATTGTAATGCCAAGATCTTTGAGACTATTTTCAACCACAAGGTGTGGTATTGTTGGACAGACATTTAATAATATTAGACGTGTTACAGGAGTTATCAATCTGCGGGCTTTAAAACGCTGGTCGTTAATCACAATTTCACTGCCTTGAATCATGAAAGTATCGACTACGTTTTGGCTGGACAGATAAATGCAAACTCTATTGTTTGATATTTTAGAGGATAATATTATGTCTTTTGGTTGTACTTTGTTTCCAAGAGCGAGTACATAACCTTGAATTCTCACCCCTTCAATGGAGGGAAAAATAATGGCTTGCTCTCTCGAGGAAAATCTGAAGCTCTGTGTAACTGTTGAATAAGTTTGGGGTTGTGGGTTCATTGAGGGAATGTTACTCTGTAGTTCATTTCGAGTACCCCTGTAGTCAGAGATATCCATGAGGTTGGTTTCACTCGTGTCCATTTCAGTAAGTATTATGATTTGTATTAGGAACATTACAGACTGTTATTAGTGAACTTCTTATATGTACACACGTTTTATTCAAACTATAAAATGTTTTTGTTGTTTTACAAAGGTAAAAAATTATCAACTTATTCAGAGACAACCGAACTGTTCCACGGCGACTCTACACAGTCAAATCAAGTGCGTCTTTTTGATTTTCAATATTCTTTCAATTTGATGAAGGAAGGACCTGGGTTATTGGCCTATGCCAAATGACACTTCAGTTGAAGAGAATAAAAATGAAGTGAACACAGAAACCAGTTGCCTTTCAAAATTGTTAGTTTTATCAAGAATAGTTGATGATATGTGTATTATAGGGAGTTTTTGTAGTTGTTAGTAGTGAGTAGGTAAGAGGAAAACTATGAAGAAATGTGTGTTTTATGTTTAATTGTTTAATTTACTTGGTTCACTCTAAGTTACCTTTTTCATGCTTTTCTTGATAATGGAGAATGTTCCTTCTGACGAAAATCAAGTAGTTTTCATAAAAGAGCTTTAAAACAACGCATTTTGAACTTATCATTTCAACCTTTTTCTTTAAAAAATTATTTAAATACTTAAAAAAAAAAATGAAATAATGAATTCAACATTTAAATATGATATAAAATACAAGCAACAACCAAAAAAAAGATTCTTTCAGGTATTTCAAATCAATTTATATCATATTAGACAATGGAAGTCCAAACTATTGAAATCCAACATAATATAATATCGAAAAAAAATCAACATGGACAACAACAAATAGAAAAAATTTGCAGTATAACAATTTTTTATTTCTTTCGTTTTCTCTAGATTTAGATTTCATATTTCTATTTGCGAACTTAAATGTATAAATAATTCTTACTCGACTGAAGAGAGACAAAAAATAATCTAGGGGAAAATCAAGGCATGGTGATGAATTGGCAGTTATGAAAATATTTCCTTCATTGGGGTATCCACACAGAACTTAAACTCTATGTTTAATGTTTAAGTTCTGTGGGTATCCATTATTTTACTTGCACATAATTCATTGAATGGACCATATTCTCGTAAAAATGGTTCCGCATGTTTCTGGTATTTTCGGGAGTTTATTGATATTTGACTAAGTGAGGAAATGAAGGTGATCCATTAGCTCTGAAATCAACGTTAGGATACAGAATACCTTACAGAAAGAACACTCAGTACGGAATGGGAACCAAGAACTTTATGAGAATCTCGAGGAGATTACTGCCAACCAATGAAGTTTTGTCGAGTCCTTAGTAATTTTTAACTTGATGAAATTAAGCTAGTTTGGTTGGAATTGTTGAAATGTTAGCTTAACAACCTGCCAAGATGACATCAAAGCAATTCTTCGACTGCTATCAGATCATATATCTTATGATTTTCAAATAATTTACATTAACTGCTAAAAATGACATCGATTACAGAATAAAGGTCATAGAAACTGACACCTCAAGATGAATGTCTCTTCTGAGGTATTTTGTGTCAGGTATTTTTGAAAAATTATTAATATTCGGTGAAATTTTGAACTATTATTTGTCAGCAATTCACTGTCTTCAAAAAAAACTCATGACACTTTCTTGTTGACACAGTAATGGCTTTTTTGACGCTAGTCTTCAAATAGTTTTTTAAAAAAGTTTGCCTTCTAAAAAGAAATTTATAAATAACAGTTGTTTAAAAAAAACTCCATCAATCAAATGTTAGAGGTCTGGTTATGATGAATTATACCACAAATATCAACTTTTCATTCAGATAGAATCGAGCGTTCGTTAAATATATTTCACTCCGTCCACTCTGATCACGTGGTATAAAATCTGCATCTGCTCACTACAGATTTTCAAAACCGAACGCACCTAACACAGAATAATTGCTTAGTATTATCTATCACTTATGGTATTATGTGTACCTAATGTCAAGTGTCGTCGTAGCTTAAATTTTAATGTCTAAATCTGAATGCCAATTTTGACTGCAATTATTTTTACAAGTTAGTATTATTTTCATCTGCAAATTACATTTATTGCATTGACCCCCCTTTCCCATTTTTGTCAAATACACCAGATAAAAATTCCTGCATTAAAATGATGAACTCCTGAAATGAGTTTCGACATACAACTGTTTTTGTGTTTCCTCATGTCACTTGAATATATGTTCAACAGTATGTTCTGATGTTAAATATCAATTGTTAATTATAGTAATTCCAGATGATTCTTTGCCAAGAACATAAACTTAGTTTTCCATACTGCTCTGTTAAGTGTTATCCGAGAAAATTTCGGTGAATATGCCATTTTCAAAGTCAACATTTGTAAGTATCAAGAATATTGATTTTTTTTGCCGAAAATGTAGAGTTTGGGAATTTGATATATTGCGTAAATAAAATAGTCAATATGCCCAAAATAGATATATTTGCCTAAGGCATTATTTTGTTTATTGCTTTTACTAATTTTTTTAAGAAGTATTGAAATATGTTTATAATATGTATTCAATAGATTTTTCAGTACAATCTAATTTCAATGAATAGCTAATGAATAGAAAAATGAAAAGTGGTTTTTTGGATAATTCAGTGTTCATATAAAAGTATTTGTTCCCTGTAATTCAATGTTCATACGAAAATAGCTGATTCGAGAGGGGTTTTTCTTGTTTGTGTCTGAAAGTTTCTTTTTTGCACGATCTACACATCTTTGTATAGAGTTAATTTTTTACAAATAGATTGCTTCCTTCCTTTGGAAGATTCTCAAGTTTTTTGTATAAAGATGGAGAATTAGAAAACCAAAACCCTTCCTTCCCAAAAATTATTCTCTCCTAAAAATATACCTCTTTCAATTTAATCTTTTATCATATTTTTAGCATGTGATGGAATTGGTTGATACTTAATGAAAATCCAAAACGTATCCAAGTAACACTTTCATTTTCACTGGATAGTTTATGTGACCCCAATTGTAGCGGTGGTATGATTACGTTATGTGTTCAAGTAACACTTTGTGGTGAGATTTTCACTGGACAGTTTACAAAACCGCAAACAATCTCAGTAATTCTTGGGGAAACTATCAGCAATCCACCCAAATATTTTGAGTGTCAAAAATTCTCCATCTGGAAATTTTATAGAACAAGAAAAAGTTTAAATTTTTTTTCAAGTCTCCTACGGCCATCCAAAAGTATCTGAAAGTGGTTTTATGAAGGTTTGCAGATGCTCTTTCTCATGGTATTTTTTGTTCAGTCGCAGCGGATTTCCATCTAGAAATATAGTACAAGAAAAAGTTTTTATTTTTTCTCAAGTCTCCTACGGCCATTCAAAGGATTCTAAAGGCAGTATTATGAATGATTTCAGATGCTCTTCCCAACAGTATTTTCTGTTCAGTGGCAGCGGACCTCTATATGGAAATTTTAGATGCTCTTCCAAACTGTATTTTCTGTTGCTACTATAGTGCCTTCAAATATATTTTTTCTGGTAATTTTGGTCAAACAAATTGATTAAGCCACATGCATTTCTTTAATGTCCCAATAGTCTGAAACAGCTGCCTACCGGTGGCTCTTAAATTGAAATCATTATGGGAGTGATCAGAATAGTACTTATCTATTCAACTTTTGATTTTCATAGAATTATTTTCCAACAGCTTGACTGCATTAACCTTTCTCGATTTTATATATATCTTATTCTCCCATCGGTCGGTAGCCAGGCGGTTCGACATGGGTGCTTTGTTCACTCACTTGAATTGACTGCTGTGTTGGTCGGTGGTTCAAACCCCAGTCTGAACGATCGATTTTCACTTGCTATCGTCCAACCCGTGTTAGGAATCACACGTTAAAAGGTAAGACCTCGTTAATCCTTAGCTTGCACAAGTTTCGACTACTGAGGGTTGTTGTTCGTAGGGGTGCGACAGCTGGTTAGCTGAAAAACATTTTAAACAGACTTTTTTTGTAGGATCAGAAACTGCTGATGTAGATGTGCGTTTCTTCGATTATTCCAGAAAAATCATAGAAATGTGCTGAATATGCTGAGACATTTCCTGGGTAGTGGCTGATGCAATACTTTGTTATTATGGTGCAATCCATAGACAGAGGATGCTTTGATTTTTCCAATAAAACAACTTCCCCCTTGAAAAAAAAAGTTGATGCGGTGCTGCAACGTTCAATCAAGCAAATTTTGTATTGGAATTTAGTTCGATTTCTTCCTCAATGTGTTTCTCTAGGTGGATACTAGGTCTTTTCCCTGGAACTGGGGGTAATTTTCGAAATGATGGAAAAGTTCTTCTGGATCCAGGTTGTTGATCATCATTGATTGATGTTATTATACCAATTTGCATAAAACGCCTTTTTCTACATTTACAAAATATGTATAGTATTATAAATGTTACAACTATTACAATTGGGAAAATCGTAAACCATGAAACATGTCGGTTTAGGAATAGTTCATTTATAATTTTATCTAATTGATCTGAATGATCTAATTTATGTTGAGCAATATTGATATTGTCTACATTTAATTTGCTCAATTTCAAAGGTTTCAAATGTGGTACGCTTTCTTTTTGTTTCTGGTACATCTTTGCAACATTGATATGGGATTAAAATTGGATGACTTTTATAAGTTACGTTTTATATGATGGAATTGGCCGATACAATGGCGAAACACGTGTTGCGAATGGCGAATGTATGGCGAAACACGTGTTGCGTTTTTGTAAAATCCTTTAGTAAAAATCTCACAATAAAGTGTTTTTTTTTTAATACGTAACTTACGTTTTGTTCTTTTGTGAGCATTTCTGAATAAATTCTTGTGTTTCCAATAAAAGCATTACAATTAGCTTGGAGTTTAAAGATTGGATTGGTTTTAATAATTCGCGTTTCAACTTCACGTTTTTAACAATTTGTAGAGTCCAGAAGAAAAAAACTACCCGTTTAACTCCGGTTCTCTCAGTTCAATGGAAATTGTTAAATGAGTATCTACTGTTCGTACAGCGATTACTGCAAACCCCAACAACAGTACGATTTATAGGCAAAAACTTTTTTACTTTTTATTGACGTTAGTACATTGGCGAAAATTGAAAACTCTCTTGACAGGCAATAGTTTTTTCAATATGAAAAAATATTACAGGGTGGTTTTGTACAAAATTCAAAATAGATTTCTTAACATTCTCCCACCTGAGAAATATTATTATTCATAATATTATTTCTCACATATTAAATCTGGCAGGTTTTTTCGAAATTCTGCCACTACGCGCTTTCATAACGGAATCGGGTACGCTGCTTTTTGACACTCTCGATTTGCCCGAACGCACTTGCGAAACACTATCGTAATCGGATACTCTGCTTTTTTAATTCATTCCTGCACTATCAACTTCTTCAACTAGAAGACATGGCGACTGGAATTCTTCTGCAACATGTTCCGATCGTGATTTCACAAAAACATCCGGATCCAAGCATTCCAAAGGATACAGCTTCTGTACTGGTCGAAGAATTTGACCATTCTTAGTTTGAACCACAGGCGAACTACACCATCTTTCCCAGGTAAAAGTTCAATAATTCGACCCATTGACAACTCAATGGGCTTCTGATTGTCTTTACCCACCAGAACAATCTCACCAAGGAAGATGATATTTTATTTGATGCAATTTTCAGCGTTCCCAAATATTCATTTCTAAAACGTCGACGCAGATCACCTCTCAATTTCTGTTTGTGTCTCATTTTACGACAGAGAGACTTTCTGTCTATTTGATCACAATCAGGCATACTATACTCATTACTGAGATCATTTAAAAACATAGCAGGAGTCAAGGAAACTAGATCTGCTGGATCGTTAGATACATAAGTAATTGGTCTACTATTTACTACAGCTTCATACTCGCAAACCAAAGTTGTTAAATCTTCATAGTTCAGGGAAGTCCGACCCAACACTTTTCGGAGAAGAGTCTTCAACACCAACTAAACTTTCCCAGAACCCACCCCACCATGCGGCTGTCGGAGGGTTGAAACGCCAAGTAATGCGCTGCGACAAACACTGTTCCGAAATTTTAGACCAGTCAAGTTTTCCAAAAGCATTTTCTAGACCAACGAAACATCTACCGTTGTCACTATAAATTGTCTTAGGCCGACCTCTGCAAGCAACGAAACGTCTCAAAGCCAACATAAAAGCATTAGTTGACAACGAAGTAGTTAGTTCGAGGTGTACGCACGATAAACGGCACAAGTGAATAGACAAAGGTAAGCTTTGTCTCCGTTTCTCAAAAACAAAGGTCCAGCAAAGTCGATACCTGTTATTTCAAACACATTGGCATCGCGAACTCGATCGATTGGTAATGGAGGGGAGTTAACAGTCAACTTTTTTGCATTGAATTTCCTACATGTGAAGCATTTAACGATTACAGATCGAACGGCACGACGTCCACCTAGTACCCAACACCGCTCTCGAAGAATGCCCAACCATCATTGAGTTCCTACATGACAAGACCGTACGTGCTCCTGAAAAATTATTTGATGAACTGTAGGATGTTTAGCATTTTCATCACAGAAAGGAGACAGACTGATGATGGTTTTATCCTTTTCTTTGTCTGGAAAAGTTTCTTCTTGAACAATTTTCAAAATGAATATTTCAGTGGCGTTTATTTCCTCGCAAGTCAGTGGCCCACAATTCCGGCTAGCTTTTTTTAGTTTTCAAATTGAATATAAATCTGAAGACAGCAGCCACTAGCTTTACTGTTTGGAAAAATTTTGAGAAAACAGTTAAATGCCAAAAATCAGAGCAAACATTAGACTTCTTCTTCATTGCAGTTGACAGTGTCACTAGGCCACTTATCTGGCATTTCATAGAGCCATGCTGGCCCCTCCCACCATCTCGAACGGAGCAGAATTTTTGGAGAACAACCACGCGATGGAAGGTATGCAGGATTGTGAATCCCAGGAATATGTTTCCATGCATCTGAAGGAGTTAAACTACGGATTTCAGCAATTTTATTCCACACAAATGTGGACCATTCTTCTTTTCTTTGTATCCAGGAAATTACCGTAGACGAATCACTCCAGAAATAGCTCGTTATTTGTTTGAATTCTAAATTATCTATATTTCTGAACAATCTTGCGCCAATTGTTGCTGCAAGTAACTCTAGCCTTGGAATTGTCAAAATTTTCCCTTTTTTTTGAATAGGAGCCAATCTAGACTTCGCCGCTAGGAGATGGATAGATACTTGTTGATTCTTAACAACACTTAGAAATATAACTGCAGAGTAGGCTGTGTTACTGACATCACAGAACGTATGAATAGAGCAAACAAAATTAGAAGTTGGAGCAATATCTACCCATCTAGGTATAGCTATTTCTAATAGACTAGGCAGTTCATGAAACCAATTTCTAAATTCAACAGATGTGTCTTCATCTACAGGCTCGTCCCAGGTAAAGTTCTTATTCCACAATTCTTGTAACAGCAATTTTGGAACTAATGTGGCCGGGCACACAAAGCCTATACGATCAAAGACACGTTGAGCCATTGACAAAATTATTCTTTTGGTAATGTATTCTTCTTGTGAGATCACTTCTTTTAGGCAGCTTGGATTAATATTCAGTGTTTCTCGTACTGGATCCCACATCTGGCAAAGGTACTACATCTTCGTTGTTGTAGTTACTGTCTTTTCTAGTGAACTCCCACCCTCTTAAGTCAAACTTACCCTCTGCTATAATCATAGTGACTTCTTACAAAAACATATTGAAAGTCAATTCATCAGAAACACTTGTAACTTAATTTGACCACATAACATTCATGAAGTCGTTCATTTTGAGAGCCCCCAAATAAACAATGAATAAGTTTTTCGTTACCCACTGATTGGCATCCCAATTTCTCAGTAGTTGACTTAAGAATGTATGATCGTTGAGAACCACTATCGATCAGAGCCCTCACGTACTTTGACCCATTAGCACCAAATATGTTCACTCTCATGGTTTCTTACTATGATCAAGAGTATCAAGGGACTCCTTGTTGCTAGGCAAATCAGGGCACCTTATTACCAGATGAGATTTTTGACAGATAGCACATCTAGGATGTCCACGACATCTTTTTGAAACATGACAGCTTTTCTAAAACAAAGTTTGTTACTGATAAAAATACGTTTTATTTGCTCCAAAGACATCTTCTGTGCTTTGAAACAGTGTTCACCAATGTGATTAGAACCCCCACCAAATGCACAATTTGAATTGAAACTAATCAAGTTTGCGGCGGTGGGTACCGGTGAACTCACATTTTTCTTAGCCGAAGAGTTCGAAACAGTTCTTGATAAATCAGCACTGGCGTTACCTTGATGTAATACGCTGCTCGTTTTCAACTTCGGTTTTCAGAAACTTCATGAGATTTTTAAGGCGAGTGTCTAACTTACCTGGACCTGACTCCGTTGAGATATTTATAGCACTTCCTGAATTTTCAGGTTCAAATCTATGCGGGGAACGTTGCCATGCTCTCAATAAATCTTGAGGGAGGCATGACTCGATGAGACGAAAAAGCATCGCAGAACACTTATCTGATGTAATGCCTAAAGTATCTAAGCCAATTCAAGCTTAAATTCAGATGTAGCATTACACAAAACCAACTTGAGCAATTCTCTGACGTAGACCTCAATTTGAAGATCTTCTCTGCCAAAACGAGATAACATGGCTTTGATAATATGATGATAATTTTCCGCAATAACTGGATAACTCTCTACTAGTTGCCTTGCTCTACTAACAGGTACAGTTGCCTGAATCAAATAATCGATTTTATCGATTGCCTCGACATCTCTGGCTTCGTGGATCTTCTTGAATTGAGACCAGAATGGTAACCAGTTTCGAATGTCACCAGCAAACTTCTTAAATTCTATTAAAGGTAATTTAAAACGCCTACCTTTAATGCTGACGTGAGAACATTCAGAATTTGCATCATCGATGTGTTCTACTTCATGGGTTACCTTTCTGAATATTTCCTCATACTAGAGTTTCAGGGCTGCAAACTTCCTTTTGTAAGAGTCACAATTTGCATGTCTGCCAATAACTCATCCTCGGTAGCATCACTCTGCAGGAAGTCCTGGTACACCTTATCATCTACAACTTGTAGGTCCTCCATCTTTGCTTGAATTAAGTCGTAGCATATATGTATCTGCTGATTATCGCGTGGGGTTGCTGACATTAACTTTTCGAGATCAGATGTTAGTAACGTAAATGATCTACGTAAAACGGAACGATGCTTTTCATTACCTTCTATACTTTTACTTCGGAAAGAACAGCAAGTACTTGAAGGGTAATCTGAGCAGTCTCAATGACAATTGTCCCGTCACGGTCGCCAAAAAATGTAGAGTCCAGAAAAAAAACTACCCGTTTAACTCCGGTTCTCTCAGTTCAATGGAAATTGTCATAGTATCTACTGTTCGTATAGCGATTACTGCAAACCCCAACAACAATACGATTTATAGGCAAACACTTTTTTACTTTTTATTGACGTAAGTACATTGGTAAAAATTGACAACTCTTTTGACAGAAACAGTATTTTCAATATGAAAAATATTACAGGGTGGTTTTTATGTTTAATATATACTTTACCTAAAGCATTCAACCTTCTTCCATCCAGTATAAAAGAAAAAAAAAATTTAAGAAATTCAGTGTTCTATCAAAAACATATATTTTTCATAATTATTACCCCTTTCTAAAAATACTGAATAAATAAATAATTGCAACATTTACACTTCTTTGCTGACATACGCTTATGAAATTTTCATTATGTTTTAATATTATTCCTGAGCCATTTTGTTACAAGACTTATTTGAAATCTGCATATATAATAGAGTTGCACAATGCAAGTGTTCAATCACTTAGGTGCCAAACTCAGTAATGTAATCAGAAATTAGTATAGCTAACCAAATCCTCGATTAACTTGCTGAACTATAAAATGTATAGTATATTTCCTAGTAAAAATGTATGGTATATATATGTATATGTGTGTGTATATATATCATTTCATATTTATCATATTTATTGTATTGTTATCATTTTCAATTGTATAAATTGTATAAAAATTGTATATTGATTTTGAGAATCCTATTGTTACAGTGCTTTTGTATAATATGATTATATCAAATTAAATTAAATATTAAATTAAATTTCTTAACATTTTCTTAACACAATTTATCATTACAGCTAAGGGGTCTGATAATGCAATGAGCTATTATAGCCATTATAATCATTTCCAAATAAAAGTGAAAATCAAACATATTCTAGGAAGTTCTGAAAGTGATATCAAAATTTGAACTTCACACATTGTCTTACTATCAATTGGATACGAAATTACATTTTCGTATATATCAAGATTATAATTTAAGTTTTTACATAAACTTATATTTTCAAATGCAGCATACAACATTGAATCATCATCTTCTGCTATAAATTTCTTATTTGTGGGTAAAATATGATGTAACCCTGTTCGACTGTTCAAAATTGCATTAAGTTCTCAAAAAGGCTGCATCAAGCTTCTTTTATCACTAAAAATCATCAATACAAAATTTTAAAACATTATTACAAGGAAATGTATCATTAATATAGCACCAAAAAAGTGTGCGAGCCACAGATCGCTTTCATAAAATAAGTGGAAGTATATTCTGTATTTTGTTCTGGCATAATAATTATATTCAGTAAAAAAGTATCGGGTACAAGAATATATTTCACTCATTTTATGCAACACCTTCTCAACATTCTTATAAGGAAGACGGGAAAAATAAATACAAAATCAATTCATACAGGTTCAGTTTCAAAACTTTTACAGACACATATACAGGATACATCCGATGACCATCGTTTAGCTGTATTTTGTGAAATCATAGGATTCATATCCTGAAAATTGGCAAATATAGGTTTTTCAATATGCTCTATCAAATGAAAGTAATGGCGTTTTTTCAACACTCCCGATTAGTCCGGAAGTTGGTAACAACTTTCTCAACTCAAATGTAATGAATAACCTGTTATTTCCACATTTTTGAATACCAGACATAATTTTAATGTGAGTTATGTAAAACACCCGAAACCAAAAATGAACCGTTCTTGGGATATTCATTTATTTACTCAAAACTTACGTATTTTGGCTCTCGAGTGATTCCCCCATAAAATTCAAAAGTTTGCTAAAATACATAAATAAGTTATTATTGATTCACAGGTATTCACATATTATTTAAATATATCTTTTTTTCAGAGTGGTTACCCATTTGAAACGGATGCCGAGCAAAGCGACCACCTTCAGTCAAAATTGAATGACATCAAAAAACGATATCCACAATTAACAGAGCACCTTGATAATTTTACTCAACCTACTAGTCAGAGGTCATGTCGTTTAGCCGATGATCAAGAATTCCGGTCAAGATTTGGAAGGTCTTTAGACCTATTTGAATCTCCGTTCTCCAGAGATTTAGATTCTGAACAATTTACGGAAGGTTTCAATCCATATCAGAAATATCAGTCAAGAACAGGATATCCTCAAAATAAGTTTAATCAAAGGTATTCTTCTCCTCAAGAACAAACTGAAGGACAGGAGAAAGAACCACCTTCTCAAGTACATGGTTCTTTTTCCAAATTTTCAAGTTCATCTCAAATTCCAAAAAAACAGAAACCTTATGTTCAACAAAGTAATACCATAGATTTCGACCGGAAACAAGATTTACTTGAGGAAAGAAAAGAGAGATCTAGGTCAACACCCCCTACAGAAAAAACAGAGAAAACTTTTGCGGTGAATCCGTTAACTGAAGAAATGTCATATCATCTTCCGCATTCAGAAACAAAATCGACGGAAAGAATTATTCCAATTCAAATTGAAGGCAGAGATACACCTATCGTTCCTAAGAATATATTTCCAAGTCAATCACAATCTCAACAGTCATTTTGTGGGCCTGAAAAAATTTTTGGACAAAGACCAGAGCAATTCACAAAGTTTATACAACGTGATCCCAGAGAGTTTGCAGATGATTGGCATGAATTTTCTGCCGAACCAACAAAAGCAACAAGTTTTCAACAACCTAACCAACCCTCGAAAGTATCAGTGCCAAATGAACACGATACACAAAGAGATGATATTGAAGCAGAAAGTAATAATTCTCACCAATCTACTTGTCACGAACAAAAATGTTTGACACCTATAGAACAAATTCAGGTTATTCAGAAAGATGTATCTAGTTTGATGGAACAGGTTCAGCAGTTTACTGGTAAATCTCGAAACAAGCAGTTTTTGTATTTAGATGAAATGCTTACAAGAAATTTGATAAAGTTGGATAATATTGATGTTCAAGGACAAGAGAGTATCAGATCTTCCCGGAAGGAAGCTATAAAATGCATTGAAAAAGCAATAGGGATACTTGAAGCGAAAGCTTCACTCAATACAGAGGACAAAATGGACAGTGAACATCCACAAAAAACATTTGATGATGGTAATGAGGAAAAACCTGAAAATCCACAGACAGTATCCAGTGAGCCAGCAACTGAAAAGGGAATCTCCGAGAATGCTGAAGTTGAAGAATTTGAAAAAACAGGAGCTAACAATAAGCAAACTAATGAAAATGAAGACAAACCGCAACAAGTTCAACAGCTTGAAGAGAAAGTATATGAAGCTGAAAAAACGGATGAAAAGGTAGATAATGGAAATAACGGTAAATCAGAAAAAAATCTAAATGATATTCAATAATATTCAAAATTGAAAAAAACGGCTTTGAATTAACAATTTGTTTGCTTCTTCTAATTTGAATTTAGTGAGGCGAGGTTTTACATTAATTTGTTGTTCTTGTAAATATTGTCATTTTAAATCATTTATTATGACTGATTTAGTTATGTTTTTGTTCCTGCCTTTGTACATTCAATGACACCTTATTTGTTGTACCATATTCTATCAAAGAGAGGTTTTATGTATTTTGTGATCTGAAATATAATGTTTAGAAGCAAATAATATAATTACTTTTCATTTCTAGGATAAAATGAATCACTTTATTAAAACATGATTTGTTAAATTCATAACAACTATTCAAATGTGGAAAACCAATTTCTCACAATCTGAATAATTTAACCATTCAGTTGGTTGAAATCAATACAGTGTGTAACAACGAAAACTTAACAGAGCCGTTTTTGAATATAAAAAGTAAGATTTTTAAAAAAAGCTCGGTACATAGGAAATTTAGAGTAAATGTTCAAAATGTGCGCCATTTTGCTCCGCATGCAACAATAAAAATTTTGTTCGAATTTTGCTCTTACATTATTCAACATCTCATTAGTTATAGCTCGGCATTCATCAATAATTCTACGACGTAATTCATCGAAATTGGCTGGCTGTGTAGCATAAACTTTAGACTTTAAATATCCCCACAAAAACTAGTCCAGTGGTGTTAAATCTGGTGACCGTGCTGGCCGTTCAATTAGACCTCTTCTGCCAATCGAAATGCCAATTCGAAAGACCTTTAAAACAAGGTGCCACTCGACCTACTTTCCTTATCTAAATTCCGTTCATTCTTTTGAAAATATTACAAATTGTATGTTCATATTCATTACATATACAGTGCATTTCTTTAATGCTCCCCCCCCTTTTATTTTTTGAACGGGACAACCCAAAAAATTGAAACTTGGAATAATGAAATTAATGCATAAATACTTTATTTTGAAGTGAAATTGACAGATGAAACTTTCAAGATGGCGACTGGGCGCCATCTGGAAAAAAATTAAATGGAAAGGGGGGTCTTGTGACACATTTTTTTGAAGCTCCTGACAAATGCTTCACAGCGCTAGAATATAACGTCATTATCTTCAACTACTACAAAATGGCGGAACATTCAATAATTGCCTGAATACATTGACATTTAACTACATAATATAAGATAATAAGCCTGAGGTCAGTTCAGAATATGCTCGAAGTGGTTGCCTTGAACAGCCTATCCGATATTCCACGCCGAACATTTCCGAACACAGTAACGTCAATATCTCTACCTACAAATATTTATTATTCTCTGCCGTATATCCAATATTAAAGCAGGTTCAGTTTCGTACATCTTCTGCTTCAAATATCCCCATAAAAAAGTCCAAAGGTGTCAAATCTGGCGAGCAGGCTGGCCATTCTGTAGGACCTCGACGGTCAATTCAACGACCGGAAAAAGTAGTATCCAAATAGTTTCTTACTTCTCGGGAGTAATGTGGTGGTGCTTCATCTTGTTGGAATACAATATCCATATCGAATTCATTAGGATTCGCTTCGACGATTTCAGTGATGAGAAGGACAACTGTAGTTTCCAGCATATTCAAATACAGTTCCATTGTTAAATTTTGATCGATCACTAATAGAGGTCCTACAATATGGTTTCCCAATATTCATTTCATTATTCCAAATTTCAATTTTTTGAGTTGACCCGTTCAAAAAATAAAAAAGGGGGCATTAAAGAAATGAACTAACTGTAAGGAAAATGTACTCTTCACCGACCACATTAATTTTTTCTTCGTTACAAGAAATTAGGGAATCCTTGAGGAATTTCAATTGTGTTATTGTACAAATAGTAGATATGAAATCATAATGTGCATGTGCAATCCATAGATTGATAGTTATCATACTGACTTCACATTAGTGCACTAGTTTCCATAAGGCTTCTAAGAAGAAACGAATTTCTGTTCT
This sequence comes from Leptinotarsa decemlineata, assembly GCF_000500325.1. NCBI lineage: Eukaryota > Metazoa > Arthropoda > Insecta > Coleoptera > Chrysomelidae > Leptinotarsa > Leptinotarsa decemlineata. The sequence goes on along the minus strand of NW_019291424.1, from coordinate 8,949 downwards.
GATAATTTTAATCAATTGTAAATACCTATAAAGGTGAGTGTATCGATAATTAATAATACAATTATTCAGTAGAACACAGAATTAAAAAAAGGATAAGATATATCAAATACGCTACAACATTTTCTATGCAAACTGGAAAGGCGGAGTTCATCTTGAGCACCTGGAGTGCACAAAGATGGTCTTCCACTCAACCTTTGGACAAGCAGTACAAAAGATCGCAGACTACAAATCAAAATTGAGTAAAACTATAGATATATGTACTGATTCGAATAACCGCTTTCTAGATATCAGAGGATTTCATAAATTCAAACTAATGTTTTCGAAAGGAGGAGAGTTTTATACTCCTAAAATGAAAGTGGTCGATATATTATAGGAAAAACTTCTCTCAAACAATGATGATTTATGGATTGGTGGTGTTATAGNTCAAACAATGAACTTGCAGTGCAGAACTCAACAAAATTTCTTGGTATATATGTTAACGAACACTTGCATTGGTATAAGCCATATTACAAATCTGGGAAAAAAATTGAATCAAATATGTTATAGTATCAGAGTTATTGGCTCCTACCTCAATGAAAAATTATTAAACATTATATATTCTGCGAATTTTGAATCTTTACTTAAATTTGGTATGATATTCTGAGGAAGCAGCAGTAATACCTCTGATATATTCCTTATCCAAAAAAGAATTATGGGAGTTATTTTCAAACTGAACTTTCGTCAGTCATGCCGGGGAATCTTTAAGGCAAATAATATTGTGACAGTATATGCGATCTCTATCTATGAGAGTGTAGTATACTTATTAAAAAATAAAAGTAGAATTTTGAAAGCTAGACCAAATCATAATTATCCTAAGCGCAATATGAATATATCTTTTCTAATTCACACATTGACAGTGTCAGAGAGGTATCCATCCTATGTATCTATAAGGTTTTTCAATAAATTACCACAGAGACTTAAAATGTTAGAGAGCCTGCAAAAATTCAAAACAGGTGTCAGAGCTTTTGATCAAGTGAGAACCTTATTCACTTCAGGCATATCTAGATAAGTTATAAACCTGTTGTAGAAATTGTGTGACGTTTCATTTTATGTTTGATGTTTTCTTTATGAAATATAGAGCATTCTCTGAAATATATTAATGTTATTATATTATTACTATTGCTTAAAAAGTATTAAAAACACTCACCTCAGAAAACCATTTCGAAAATAAACTGTGACTATTAATTTCTATTAGAAGACCAGATGTGAATCTTTCACTCATTCTTATAGTTAGTTTTTGTGCCAGAGCCTTACACAGAGAAGTTTTACCAGTACCTGGTGGGCCGTGAAGTAGAATAACTCTGTTACAACTGATAACGTTGCAGTCTACACCTTTGTCAGAAAATTCCATCATTGTTTGTGCATATCTGAGCAACTGAAAAAATCCCTTCTTCAACCATTCAGCCTCTTACCTTCCAAGATATATTTTTCAAACATATATCACCATCTAACATACAAACCATATCCAAATTCCTGATTGCATCCAATATAAAGCTGTAGTGATCAAGATAGACCTAATACTTGTGCGCATGCAGTGCTTCGCCAATCATGACCCGATCGTAGTTCCATACACGTAACCGTAGTGCATCACCTCACATTAGTGCTTACACTCTAATGCAGACGGACATTGCTTGTTAACTGACCTCAAACTACAGTCGAACTTTGTTATAGCGCAAAACCAAGTGGGGTTTGGGTCCAACTCAGATCAACTTTAGTGTGGGCTCTACCTGTAGTAGCAACATGATCCTGGAACTCCTGGCTGGATAGTCCTGGCAGCTGAAGCCATTAATGGAAAAAGAAGAAGAATAAAATTATAGGTTAATTTGTATTTTAGTAGATGTATCAATTTTCGAATTCGATTAATACTTAATCATATTATGGAAATAAAAATGACCGAGGTTACAGAAGATCTTGATAAAGTATGCAATATACTTGATAAATTAACTTTAGATGCACTTTTGCTGACCCAAGAGGAAATACACCTTAAATTAAATATCGAAAATGCTATGTGTGAAGGCGAAACTAATCTTGCAAAAGCAAGATATATAATCGGCCATAACAATGTTTCGTCTATTCAGTTACCAACTGAAGATAGTCCAAAATTTTCCGCTGTTGTTAAAATAGTTGCTCATGATGAATCTTGGGGGAGGTCATATGACTTGAAACAAATTAAGAAATCGAATGACGAAAGTGTCCAGGAACCGTTGAGATGGTTTGGATTTTTGGTACCCCAAAGTTTAAATCGTGCACAGAATATGTTCAGGCAAGCAATACAGTGGTCCATACAAGCTGTGAATATACAGACTAGGCTTGAAGATACTGTTAATACTATACATTCTTTGAAAAATTTCAAGTTGAAGATTCAAAATAAATAACTGTAATCAATTAGAATGTTTCCATTTCGACCTGAAAATCTAAAACTGATGAATAATCTCTAAAAATGTTAATCTTGACTCAGAAGGCACCAGGCTGAGCATTCCTACTAGCATTACAAGAAAAAAATGAATTCAAACTGGAGAAGGTACTTGTGAAGCAACATAAACTATCCATATGTAAAACAGTGTTATTTACGTAATATTAATTTATTATTTGAAAATATAAATCTGATAAAAAATTATTTTGTGCTAGTATAATGCCAACAAATTATTGCTGTTTTGTGAATTGTATGTCGAATAATCGATATCCGGAAGAAAACGTGTTTTTTATACCATTTATAACCTCATATTAATGAGGTTAGACGTAAGAAATGGATACATGCGATAAGAAATGGATACATGGATTTAATAGTGCAAAAAATAAATAAAAAATTCATATGTATGCTCTAAACATGAAATGAATAGTAAATTTTTCATAGTTAATTACCATTGATTAGAATGAGATATAACCTCAATTGTTTATTAAATTATATTTAATTAAATTTATTTCATTACCATCTATATTTGATTCATATTCCACTCGGAAATAAATCTGAAATTCATAATTATTTTAAATTTCTTTTACTACAGTTTGAATCTACCGCTAATCTTTCACTAGAGTCTGTATACTAACCTGTCTATGAATCCATTGTTTTTTTCCAGTTACTTTTAAATTACGGCATCCAAGCCAACGTTTTAATGTTACAACATTGTTATCCTTTACAGTTGCAAATTTTAGTTTTGCTTCAGGAACATTTTCTTCTGTTAAAATCATTCTTTTTCAATTTTACTTTACCATATGTTTATATGAGGATTAGGCAGTGTTTGTCCTTACCGAACTACTAGCGCTGCTAGTGAGTGATTTTTCGTACTTCAGGAAAAAGGTTCATGTAAAAGGGCTTCGAGTGTGTTCCGTTGTAACTGTTTCAATTTTACTTCCACTGTAATGTCATACCCTAGATCTTTTGTTATTTGATTATTATCTTATATAACTAATTATGCCACTTAAATGTAGTTGCCGACAGTTCTATATTCTTCTGAAATGAAATATACATCTGACATTGAAAAATTAGCGCAATGCTAATTCACTATATTTGAATCCTTAAAAATTCCCATAAATGTATTTCAGAAATAAAAGTACTTTCATTTATAATAGATTTGAATTTGATAAAAATACAATAGGAAACTTGAAAATAAGATCTTTAAAGTGCTATGAAGTCAGAGTAGTATCTAAAGAGTTGTGTTTAAACACCGCAAAAGCTACTACATCCTTCCCAGTTTCGTTGGGAAGGATGTAGTATATTCAACTAATCTAATGATGATGTGAACATTATAACAAAGGAAAACTACAACCGGGAAATACAACAGGTATCCATATTTTATAGAGGTGAAAAGTTATTGAACCATTTGCCAGTGAAATTGAATTGAAGGCAGTGAAGTGTTTTCTAGTTAATAGTTCCTATTATAGTTATAATTTAGTGATTCCTTTTAACGAGTCTTCAGATTTGTTATAATTTCATAACTTGAATTGTGTTTAGGTAGTTATTCATAGCTTGATACCTTTTAAGATGTTTTCAGTATATTTCCTATACTGATTTGTATCTTGTCAATGCTGTCTTATCTGTTTAAACAATGTTTACCTACAAAATTTCCCAGTATAGACTCGCGTTTCACTATATAGTGGTGAAACGTGTACTGGAAATGAAATATTTATGAAAATTTTCAATTATTATCACGAATGGTGTTATTGATTTTCACCAACGGGTGAATGTGAAACAATTTAAAAAAATTATAAGATTGAGATAAAGCAATGGTGTCTCTGTAATATGGTAGATGTCTGTATGCAAGATTCCAATTTTATGCAGACGGATATGGTATATGCCATGGTTTAGTCTTAAGAATTATCCATAGCTGCACGCAGTTGTGAAACTGCAAGAACCTCACAATTTCGAGTGGGTCGGTAGACGTGTCCCAGTATATGCGAGAGGAATGATCGAAGACAACTTTTCGAGTGGCACATCTCCCAATTTCCTAACGATATTCACCAAGCTTCTACGACGAGTACGTCGAGCAATCTTCGCCTATTTTATTATACATTTACACGATGATCGCACATAGTCGAACCCGATCAGTCTGCTTTTGTTGGCGGCTAAGCTGGCTGAAAGGCTCAACGAAGAAGTTGAGAACCGAAATGTTCTGCTTAACGAACAATTCGAATTCAGGAGAGACAACTCCACCGAGTTACAGGCTCTGAGACTGGTCGAAAATACCATTCGAAAACTAAACAATAACCGAAAAGTTCACGTTGTCCTTTTAGACATCTCTAAAGGCCTTCGACCGTGTTTGGCTGAAAGGCCTTCTACACAAACTAGACGCGTTCGACCTGCCTCGGGGACTGATCCGGTGGATTGGATCCTTCCTGAAAGACAGAACATTTCAGGTCAGAGTAGAGGGCTCCCTGTCTGATAACAGAGACATCCTCGCTTGGGTGCCTCAGGGAGCTGTGCTCTCTCCCACGTTATACTCGCTCTACACCAGCGACCTCCAGAGGTCCGAGCGTGTGAAGTTATCCCTCTACGCCGATGATACGCCTCTCCTCTCATCTTCCATGGGTCAGGAACTCGAGATCGTCTACATGAGACATGCATTGGNTTTTAACACATTTAAATGAAAATAATCCTTCAAAATATATTAAGAAAATAAAGGGCGAAGTTCAACTCGGCAGCGGAAAGTGCTACTCTGTTGTTCTTCCACTTAAACCTGAAAAATACCTATGCGTACCTGTTGTCTATACAGTTTTTGGTGAAAGCGGCAGTTTTCAACCTTGCTATGTGAAAATAATGAATAAAAACCTACTGAACTACCTACCTGAACAAAAGATTTTTGAGTTGGGATTTGAAAGTTAGGATACTTCCTGTTTTGAAATTTGGTGGAATGAGATTATATATCTTGCAAATCTGGTAACTAACCGATCTCTTGAAGAGTTCAGTTCTGAATGGGGGTGGGGACAATATTCCTCGATGTCTAATAATGACATTATGAACATCAGTGCGGAATGTTATTTTCCGATGAAGATAGGAAGGTCTTCCGGTAAGGATGATTTTATGAAAGAGATTTCCAGAATGTAGAAATCTTCTGTTTTCCATATTCAATCAATGCCCTTTCAAGGCTGATAATTCATCATTATCATACCAAGGAATCGAGACCGTTAAATCTGTATTTGCTAATTGCCAGTTTTGTAAAGTAAAGAAAGCTAAACAGCGTGAGCCAATAATGGGACAACTTTCGAAGGAAATATTAACATGCAATGCATATGTTGGGGAANGAAATAAAACATGGAATTTTCAGACGTCCGGTGACAAAGTTAGCCAGAATCAAGGTGAGCGAGAGTGAAGACGTTTCTTCACGGGGGGATTAATGTAGATTTTCAGCTATTCAACTTCAAATAAAAGTCAAAAGATTATTTTGCACAGTTTTTAATGAAACCGCAATGTTAAAGACGATACAACAGATAATAAGAAAATAATGTAATTACTAGATACTATTTTGGATTTGTTTCTGTTTGCATTTCAATCGATAAATGAATAAATGATCACAAAAAAAAACAATCCGCCTTTTATAGTCTTTTGAACATATAATGGACATCAAACAAATTTTAAGTTAGTTTTACATTTTAATATGTATTATCAGCTTGAAACTATAACTCAATATGTAACAAAGTTTTTAGTTGATTGGCATAGTGAGAAAATAAAATGAACAATTTGAATGTACAAATATTCTACAAAATCAATTATCAACTAAGGTAAATCTGATCATAAATACCATTTTGATAATCAAGAAAAACTTATTTCACAAATTTTCAATATGACTGTTTTTTCAAACCTTCAAAATGGCGTCTTTCTTCAAGTTCTTTATCAACAGCTTTCTCCATGGAATACAAGAAATCATTTAAATTGACTAAAGACTTTTCTGAAAACAACGCATGTGCTAGAAATGGTATTTTTCTTAATGATCGTCCACTAAGGCCACAACTCCTTTCAGATATCGCTAATAATTGCTTAGTTTCTTCTGTCTTTTCCTTACTTTCATCAACAGTCAGTGTCTCCACAGATTCCAAAACTTGTTCTTTTATAATTTGAGCCTGAAATGGTATAATCTCAATACAATATAATACAATACAAAATATTATATGCTTTACCTTAATCAACTCATTAATGCAAGAATGATATACTTTATATATTGCCGTTACAGATGGATTTCCCAAATATTGTTTGATGTCAGCCCGATCTACAAAAGCTAAGTCAATAGTTTCAGTCATGTTGGACGTGGCCAGTATTAAAACATTGGAGTGTCTTTTTATTTGATCTATTTGAGTTAAAAGGGCATTTACTACTCTAATTGAATCTGATGGTTCACTTCCTGAAACGAAAAAAATCAATAGATTATTGGAATAAGTATTTATTGAAATCTTCACCAGATAAACACTGATTTCGAGCATGAGCCAATGATTCAACTTCATCTATTAGAACACATACAAGAGTATTTGTGTTTTCAACGGTCTCCTTTATTTTGGTGAACATCTTATTAACTAGTTTTCCACTCTGAAAAATAATAACATGCAGGGCATGTATCAAATGATTATTATAACAATTATTCAATGCGATATCAAATAGTAACACACTTGATAATAATATAATTTTTTGTTTGTCAAAATAGTTGAAACCAGTAGAGCGTGGAGATGGGAATGTTATTTATAACCATTCTCTGAGAGTTGTTTAGCTTGGTAATAGAAGTGATTGACTAATTTATTCCAGAAATTAATTCAGATAGAATGATGATTGAGTATTATGATTTGGACAAGGTAGAGGTTGTCTTCTGGATAAATTTAAAGGGATAACTGCTTTCTTCAAGACATTTTCGTTTGGAGTACTTTATAAATTTTTTCAGAGTAAGTTCAGATGAGACAGTTCACTAACATCTATTAAGAATATTTCCAAGAGTTGCTCCTAGTAAAAAGTAAGGAATCCAGATGATATCACTGAACATCATTCCGAATTTTTTATAGTGTGACACTTAAACTAAATAAAACTGAATTCACTTGTAACACCACAAATAATTGACAATCAATGTTTCTTGAACCTGTAACCGAAGATGAAATAAAGAATTTGGCACAGAAAATTGAAAACAAACATACTTGTGGTGATGACGAAATACCAGTTAGTTTGGTAAAATTATGTATTGATGATGTTGTTAGTATTATTCGACATATAATTAATAACTCTTTTAAACATAGAATCTGCTCCGAACAATTGAAAGTTACTTTGATAACACCGACCTATAAGAAAGGAGATTGTGAGTTATTTGAGAATTTTCGACTGATAAGCGTTTTACCATCTTTCTCAAAATTTTTTGAGATGGCAATGTTTGATAGAGTCATGAAATTTATGAAAAAGTGCAACCTTTTAAGTTCTTCTCAACATGGATATATAAAAAGTTCACTGAGAAAATTATTCAGTCATTTGAAAATAATGAAATAGTCCTAGGTATTTTCTTGGACCAATCAAAAGCCTATGATTGCTTAGATCATATTTACTGGCAAAACTAGATAGATATGGAATTAGAGGAAATATCTGGAAGTGGTTTGAATCATATTTGTCAGAACGTCTGCAAAAAACTAAAATCATAAAACACGGAAAAATATTCAAATCAGACGCACGAGAAAATAACGTGGGCATCCCACAGGGAAGTGTAACCGGTCCCATGCTTTTTATTATTTTCATCATCATTCATCATTCATATCATCAATAATGCTGATGATACAAATCTGTTAGTATCAAGTCACAACTATCCAAACTTAATTATAGAGTCGAGTAACCTGTTAGACAGAGCAAACCACTGGTTCTCAAAGAACAATTTGATTCTGAATGTCGAGAAAACAAATGTTATTTTATTTAGAACGGCACAACAAAGAATTTTAATTGCCAGTTTTGTAAAGTAAAGAAAGCTAAACAGCGTGAGCCAATAATGGGACAACTTTCGAAGGAAATATTAACATGCAATGCATATGTTGGGGTGGACTATTAGGACCCCTAATGAAGAAATGATTCATAAACATATTGATTGACGGTATAATCCACCGGCTGCGAGTCACATCTGTTCAAAATCTGTTTTTCCGTTAATCAGCTGTCGCCCCCTTACGAACGACAACTCTCAGAAGTTGAGAAACTTTGAATTGAAGGGGTTATATTTTAAGGAGTGATTAATTTTTGGGAAAGAAAGTTTTTGGCTTTCTACTACTACATCTTGATACAAAAAAAAATGAGGGAATCTTGTGCGAGCTAAGGACTAACGAGGTCTTACCTTTTAACGTGTGATTCCTAAAACGGTTGAATACCGTTGAATACCGAATACATAAAACGTAACCAAAAAGAACTAATTAGGAATGAAGACACTCATATGTATAATACTAGGAATAAAGAAAAACTTCGACAACCCT
>NW_019291423.1:35229-80940 GCF_000500325.1 Leptinotarsa decemlineata | reverse complement strand
AACATTTTGTATGAGCGATAACATCGCCTCCTACGAAGACGTCATCTATGATGTAATCGACAGAAAACTCATCCACGAATGTCAAATATAAACTAGGTACCTCAAGGCGGCCAGTCGCAAAAATAAGCTTCGATATCGACTACCGAAACAGGTTCGTTCCCTGTCTTTCACTGTAAGGCAGCTAGATGAACTTGTTATCGAACATTTACAAATTCACATGAGTGAGAACACATATGAGGAAGCTTTTGTATAGTGAAATACGTTTTTTGCGGTTTTGTGAACTATTCAGTGTTACTCACCATGTATTTTGAATAATAACTTTGCCCAAGTTGAGAGAACAATGAGAGAAACCACGTCCCCAATGCTAGCAGCCATTGGCGTAGCCAAATTGTCAGGATTCAACCTCAGCTTGTGAGATATAACAATAACACTGACCAGAACAAGATCTGAAAAAAAAAATTCCATAAAAATATTCAAATATTTCAATTTGTAAACTCTAGAAACATTTTTCAAAACCATTTGTTCCCTGGTGATAGATAATCGGAAGTTGTGACGGATTTCTACCGGCTACAAACCTCTCCACGTCACTTCCCGACCTCAGTCGATTGAACAAATATTTACTGAGACAGCCGTGCCCAGAAATTGCTTGTGTCTTGAAATAGTCCACTTTACCATATGGTCTACATGTTCACTTACTTATGTTTGGTATCAACTGATGTGTCCATCTCCCCGTTTTTCCGTTTGTCCACAAGTTTCGCCAACATGATATAAGGTTGCTTCTTACGGTTATTCTATCACTCCCTGTATATATGTCCCACCTTTCTTCAATAAGGAGTTCAATAGGGGGTATTTCAGCTGTAACCCCTACTGCATCTGTAGATATTGTTCTATAGGTGGAGCTTACCCTAATCCGTTGGATGCTGGCAAGTTTCAAAACAAGTTTTTTGTTACTGGTCACCGTGTTCGAGACTGGTGCAGCATTCGATATTTAAGACTGGGCAATACTTAATAATGTTCTTCTTTTGGATGATCTAGCTACTCATATTTGGAATAGGGAAGAACAATGCCATTTTCTCCACTTTTTGCGAAACTCTTCCGATGTGTTCAGCGAAGGTCAGCTCAGTATCCATCTAGATTCCTAGGTATTTCACTGCTTTTTTTGAAAGCACCACAATACCATATAGGTACATCAAATAGAATAGGATTTTTTTGTTGTTGTTAGGAAGGCAGCTACTGTTATTTCTGCGGCTAGTGCAAGTCCCTTGTTTTCTGACCATTTTGATACCCTCTGAAGTGCAGACTTTCTTCGCCTTTGGCATTGTCATAACTATTCAAACAAAAACCAGCAATATAGACATGTCCTGTGCCCCCTTACAATGAGCTGCATCTAAACGTGACGATCTGACTTCTGTAGGTATCGTGATGTCAATCTTCAACAAGGCAATGCTTCAGTATTCTTCAATAAATCAAAAGAGTTGAAAAATTAAACAAAGAAGAATGTTATACTGTAAAGACAGATTGTTGTTGGGATCAGAAGTAAGTAAATGCAAAGTTATGTGACAAAGTCACATATGTGACATATGTGACAAAGTCACATAACTTTGCATACGAAAACTACTTTTTCATTAAAAATTCACAAAGCATTTGTAACAGAAATATATCTTAACAATGGTAATGCGAATAAAGAAAAAAATCTGTTTCAATTCAATCGTTTTATTATATTGCTGATCAAAACAGTGCAATCTTATATTGAATTACTTATTAAACGCTTTCATGCTTTTGGTAATTCTGCGTATCCTGAAAGATTCCTCTTTGAAAACATGTTTCGACGAAACAGTAGATGCAAGAACGAATATTTTTAACGGGTTTTCAATTTTAGTTTCGACCGACCATCTGCCATACTATCTACACAGAATTCCAAATACAAATCCTGTCTTGTAAAATTATTTCCATTCTGAAATCAACTGAACAATATGTGGAAGTAATAAAATCCATCCATTTTTTGTTCACAGTCTTTATTTGTTTAATTCACAAAACTCATTTTCTTGTGTCTAATTTTTGTAGTTTTACATTTGCAAGTTTGCATTTCAGGTCCTTGGAAAAAATAATCGTGCAGAACATTATCAATTTTTTTATTGATCGATTCCACTCACAAAAAAAATATTTTGTGATTTTGTGATTCTAGTTTTTAAAAAATGTATAATTACAACAAAACTACGGGCAACATATAACGCTTCGGTGTCAGTCCTCTTCAATCATTTTATCGAGATTTCAAAAATGCTGTATAGATGAAATAAATTTGTATTCATCAATATTATGGTTTTGAAATGTTTTTCGTAGTATCCCTCTTCCACTTAAATCATTCCTCCACCAAAAATACTTTGCTGTCTTTCTGAATCAACCTGGAAGTCATAACCTCCTCAGCTATCCTCTTCATATGAATTGAGATGGATTTGACAAAATCTTTGATTGTAGTATTATGACATTCCTCTGAAATTGAGTCTTGATATCTTTTTCTCTTTGAAACTGTACAGGTGATATTACTTAGATTGCGAGTATTCTCCAAATTATCCAATCAATCTGATATGTCAACCTTAGATCCTCCAAAGATTCCATAACTTCCACCATGTACCTCTCCACAGCCGCATTCTTCTCAATCAGGAAGTGTCTTCCTACTCAACTGCTGTGGCTGTTTGGCGCTTTCAATAAAAAACATTTGGTTCAATACGCTGGCTCCAACAAAGTTGTTTCTTTTGGATTGCAATAGGCAATCACAAAAATGTGTAGAATCTTATTAAGAGCAGCATCCGTTGGAAATTGAACCAAAGCTGGATACTTACTTTTTTGTGTACACTATTTTTTCAAGAGTTTATTATGATACGCTTCATTCTTTTTTGGTTTTTGAGGTGGGTAAATCAAGTTTTTTCGTATCTAGTTTTATACTGATGGTTTCCAAGAACTTCTTGCATGGATTTATTGTTTTTTATTCTGCTACGGTAAATAATAGCTACAATCTTTCCAACTATCTGACAAATTGATTATTAGATTATTATTATTATTACATATAAATAAAGTCTGAGGACAAAGTCCTATGTAAGCCTAAAAATGAAGGATATCAACAAATTAATACAATGCATGTAAAAAGAAAAGAAAAATAATTAATAAGCAAATGTCTATTTTGTTTTTGAAACTGTTCACTGAGTCGGAATTCATAACATCTTTGGGTAAGTTATTCCATGTTTCGAAAATACGATTCACCAAAAAATATTGTCTCTGCCTCGTTGCGAATTTTTCCTTTTTTAATTTGAGTGCGTGACCACGTAACCGCGAATCATTGTTGAAAACAAAAAGTTCTTTCTGATTAGCATAGTTATACTTAGCTATACGGAAAGAAATGATGAGGTCCCCACGGAGTCGACGTTGGTCAAAAGCTAGCAGTTGTGCCATCCTCAGTCTTTCGGGATAGGTTGGACGCACTTCACCAAGACGCCACACATACGTGTGGCTCGACGCTGTACATTTTCCAACAAGTCCCAATCGCGCACCAGAACAGGACATCACACTGGACCTGCATATTCCAAGATTGGACGAACGTGGGTTTTGTAGAGTTTTATGGAACTTGAATATGATCGATGGAGGAACGTTTTGCGGATGTGGTAAATCAGTGTCTTTGTGCGTTTGCATGTGGATATTATATGTTCGGACCGAGTAAGGTCGGTATTAATAGTCACTCCCAAGTCTTCATGTGAGGATATTGTACGTAACGATTGGCCGCTTATTGTGTACCTTTGGAGTGGACTGTTCTTTCCTTGATGAAGTACGACGCATTTGTCGACGTTAAGTGGTAGGAGCCAATCCTTGCACCATTGACTAATCGAGTTAAGGTTTTCTTGAAGGGAATGATGTTCGACTAAGGCATTTCCATACAGTTTAGTATCATCGTCATAAAACGACTTGCTGGACTTTATGTGAAGAGCAAGATCACTTGCGTGAACAACGAAGAGGAGCGGGCCAAGAACAGATCCCTGGGGAACTCCACTTGTGACTTGTCTGTGCGAAGAAAAAGAGTGACCCACTTTGACCGAGAAAGTTCTATCTGTCATGTAATTTTCAATCCATAGGTTTAGTTGGCCTCGAATACCAAGTTCGTGCCAAGTTCGTGCATTAGCCTCCTCACTGGTACCCTGTCAAAAGCCTTAGCAAAGTCAAGATAAACGATATCTGTCGGTATTTTCTTATCGTAAGCTGTCGTCCAATCGTTCATGCATTGTAGTAGATTGCTGGTGGTTGATCTACCTTTGACGAAACCATGTTGTTCTGGTGGTATGATTGCATTTTTTGTTAAAAATTCTGACATATCTTCTACGATGATGGATTCCATCACTTTGGAAGGTACAGATAAAAAACTAATGGGCCTGTAGTTAATTGTATTGAAGATGAACAAAACATTTATTTGAAGGAGTGCTATTCATATCAATTGAAAATTGGGGGTTAGAAAAACGTTTTTTCTTTCATACTACTATAGTTTTCACAGGCCAACGTATGAATGAGAGTTTTTTACTGTGGTCTGATACAGTGCAGAGGTTTGAAGTCTTGGATTTTCCAAAGGAAGATTCTTAGTATTTATTTGTGATCAAAATAAACTTGGAGGAATTATATAACTTCTTCCATTCAACCATATATCTATGATGAAGAACGCACTGACGGAGAGTGAGCTGGCTAGGGTTGGCATGTTGTATTCATGCTCTGATTTTCATTTCATGAATTATTTTTACAACTAATGAATCGAAGATGTTTTGTATTAAAGTGTATAATATTTGAAAGTTCTTGCAAAGCGCTTTTGACTTTCGTCGAATTTTAAAATATTATACACTTTAATACAAAACCTCTTCGATTCATTGATTCAAATAAGTGTATTCAGCTTTTCCAAATCCTTTTATTTTTACAACTCCCACATGTAAGTAAGTAAATTTTTTTTCAGGAATCAAAACCATGGAGAAATATCAAATCTTCCACTTTATCAATAATAATAATAGCAGAAAACATTAGCTCGTTTCAGCAAGATAAACTCACCCAAAATGAAGCAAGATAACGTAGCCGTCAGTGTGCTGGCCGTAGCCAATAGTAACGTATGCATCCATTCAAAATTATGGTTGACTAGTGCAGATGCTACAACTGCAAATACAGATACTATACAGGAACATACTATCGCCTGAATCTAGAAAAGAAAATTGAATTTTTGTCCTGTTCATTATTCAGATTGAAAGATTTGTCAAAAAAATTGAATGGGCTAATATTGTGGTCATCAGTCTAGTTTTCTGTGTTGGTCTTGTTACTGTTAACCAAGAAAGTTTCAGGTAGTTTCTAAGTAGTTATGAATTACGTTTCAACTGGTTCGGTATGAGAGGTGTATTCTAAATCAGAAGTGGTTGGATCATTTTTTTCGATTGAGCTGAGTGGACAAGTATTCATTTTACTGCTTTCTTTCAATATTCAGAGGTTTTCATGATCCGTCATTTGTCGAATTTTTATGAATTCATGTATAAGATATTTATTAGTTTGCTTTCTACTGAATTAATAATGAACTCACCTGCACTAGAGTAATATTTCCTACTATCATGCTGTACAATTCTGTTTTAATATCCATAGTACCCAAATTTGCTTGGGTTGAAAGTCTTGATGCAAGACACATATCTAAATTACCTTTAAGTCCAAGTAGAGCTGGTACTAGAACATACAGGGCTTTAACTTCTTCAAAAACCTTATATTTCTGAAAATAAAAAGTAAACACTAATGAAATTGAATTCACTATTCTTTCATAAATACATATTCAGGCGTAACTTTAACCTGTGAAATGATATAATTGCACATACTGTTACAGAGGACATTACGAGTCCAGCTCCAATAGTACCAATACCAGCAATGAAAAATGGAATGCAAACTTGTATGGTTATAGCGTACCACTTCTCCTGTACCAATCGTTGTTTTTCGATTTGTATCGACCTCAAAGACTCCTTGAATTGTTCTTTTAATTGAGATTCAACTTTATGTGGCTCTGAAAATTAAAAAAATCTTTCATAATTTCATAACTGAATTATCCTAAACATATTTTGATAATTTTTTGGAAGGCGGAAAGACAGTGGAATCAACTTAGCAATATGAATAGAAATAAAAATATTGAAAACATTATACCAGCCACAAGACAATGGAATCAACTTAGCAATATGAATAGAATTCAAAATATTGAAAATATTATACCAGGACAGTACAAACTCAACAAACTGAACTCATTTCATATGAATCATAGCATAAAACGATAATGATAACCTGCGATATTTATAACAAAAAATCAACCATTATCCAAACACTTTACCCTCAGTTGGTTTGAATATAATTTCCACATTTATTCTATCGACATTCATCTAAATGCCATCTGCAGAACCGAATGAATCTTTGATGTAAATTATGAACAGTGAAGGACCTAGAACGGATCCCCGAGGAACGCCGATTCCGATTTTCTAATGTGATATTTGATTGTCAAAAGATTCAGATAATCATTGTCTGTCTTGTGAAATGTGGTGGTGAAGTATTTGAAAATTACTTTATGACCTTCATTTATAAAAATAATTAATTCAGAAATCGGGTTGCCAAGTTATTCAATCAATGGTATACAAGTACTATCATAATTTTTTCTGGATTTTCTTTTGAGATTTAGAGTCAAAATTACACGAAACTGAATCAGTTAATGAAATAAGTAAATGAAATGTTTATGTTAAACGGTACTTAAAACTAAAAAATTATTTGAAAGGTCCTAGGTAGCAGTCATCACACCACACTCCTCAGCAATCTACAATATTGATCAGATGGAAAAATAATGAAATCGGTGAGCGTAGTGTAACCTGAGTAAATATGTTAATACTACGCCCAACGATTTTATTTTTTTTTATGTTATCAATATCATAGATTGCTGAGGAGAGTGGTGTGATGACTGCTACCTAGGACCTTCCGAATAATTTTTTAGTTTTCAGTACATTTTTCAATAAAACCGTTCAACATTTTTTTACTTGTTTTATTTTTGAATTTTTAGTTTCTGATTTTTTTCCACCATAACGCCACACAGTCGTTGTTACGACACAAAATCTTGACTTGAATGGAAGATCCATGTTTGTATCCTGATTCTGAGTTGATAAAGGTTTTCATATAGAGTATATTGGATTTGCATTGAAGACTTTTCACGCAGTACACATACAAAAACTCCAAAGTTGCAATCTGATTGCAGTTTTGAAGTCGATGTTCTGACTTTTATCAACGTGGTGTTTGTACAGTCAGTGGGCTATGCTTGAAGACTGGCAGAAAACAAATCTAAAGAAATGAAAATTAAACGTTCAAGGCAGTCTCGATATACCTTCATAGTAGGTTCAATGTAGAATGTATATTTTCAATTATGGAATATCATTGACTTTTGGTCGATGATCGTCACTATCTTGCACTGACGAGTGGCTAATGAGCCCGAAACCGATCTGCAAGTGTGCCCGTTTCAAAATTGAAAGTCGTCTCTTTCAGTTGTATTGCCAATTGCATATGCAGGAATTTTTCTGTGAAGATTCCCGCACTGACGCCTGTCGGATATAATTCAGCGCCCTTCGTGGTATTAACCAGGGGAGCAGTTGTTTTCTGATAGGCGTAAGTCCATTCAACCTACTGTGTAGGTATAACGAGACTGGCTTGAACGTTTAAAGTTCATTTCTTCAGATGTGTTTGTATAGAGCTGTGGTTGTTTGTTTGTTGTGAATTTGGAATTTGTGTTCCTCTAATCTGACTGATATTCGCTTATTCGTTTGGCCGACCTATTTTCCGCTGCAATCAAAACATGCGGTCTTATATTTGCCTTTGCTCTTTAGGTTGATTTTTCTTTTTGGATTATTCAAAAAATGTCTGATGATTTTCAAATTCTTCCTCTTTTATTTGTAACATCTCTGACGTAGGGCAGGATGGCTTCAGTTTCTTCCGTGTTCGTTTTTCATTGTTTTCCTTCTATCTTCTGTGTGTTGCTTCGTTAATTGTATGATTTTTATATCTATTCTGCTGAAGAGCTTCTCGTCTTCCATTTCTTGTTCCTGTGTGTCTTGGTCTGTTAGGCGATTGGATATGTGCTTTTAGGTATCTGTTAGTATATGTGTTGGTTCAGTGTAGACTGAATTTCCCCATTGAGTTCTCTTCTAACTGATACATCCAAGAAAGGTAACTAGTTGATTTTTTCCATCTCTAAAGTAAACTGGATTTTCCCGTGGGTTGAGTTCAGGTATGTCACGAAATGGTGAAGTTCTTCATATCCATGACGCCAAATGATGAAATGTCGTCGACATATCTCAGTTATAATTTGGTTTTTTTCGGGGTGTAGTTCAGAATCTTAGTTTTGAAGACAAGTGACAAGTTACAATGCGGAACCCATCGGAGCACATTCTTTCTGTCCATAAAGTCTGTTATGAGAGCTAAAATATGTGTTTTTCAAGCAGTGTTTATAGGTTTATAGGTGTTTATATTCAAGAATATTATGTCCATACTGGCATATTATCGTTCTTGTCCAATTCGACGATTTTAATGAGGCTGGTGAAATGCTCGAAGTTCTTGGCATATGATCCAAATGTGTGAGTGGTCGCATTTTGCTGGCCACCTGTAGCGACTCAACCTGTAGTGGCGACCAATTGTTGGTGTTTTCGCGTGATCAGTTGTTAGCGATTTTTTTGCGGGGAACACCATTCTAAACAGGTGGAAATATTCTCAAAAACAAAGCAGCAATGAATAAGGTATTGATCAAAACTTATTCGAAGGTCGATGGTTCGTCATTTTTCATGAGAAGTTAAAAATCGGATAGAAGGAGTGTTCATCAAAGGAGCCGAAAATAAAAATCTTTCGAATGAACATACAACTTTGATGTATTTTGATATATCATATTATCATGCTATTTAAGAAGTACATGATTTGTTCTCTTGACCTTATTAAACCATTGTTGATTACTTTATTATCGATTCAAGTGTGAGTGATAGCAGCTTCCGTTATTACTATACAATAATTTAGAGACTGTCGAACAATGTTTGAAGGTTGCTGACATTTTTTTATATTATTTCTGACAGTATTAACTGATTTGAAATGTGAGTTAGGAAAAAATAGAAAAGGTAATCCCTGAGTTCAATTTGAAAGTCAAATTCATTTTCATAAATTAACCTTTATTTTACCACTCTGTTATATAGCGTTTTTCATATACAGCGTGACTCACGATCGATGGTAGGTTAGACGTTTCTGGAAAACACAAAGCATGATTTTTCTGAAAATTCCACCTCTCACATTTCCTTACCTGTTCTATCGATCTGAAATATTTTCAGCATTGCGGCGTTGCCACTTCCATCAAAAAGTCTTACCAACTTTATTTTTTTAAATGGAACACCCTGTATATTAATACATTTTTGGAATCGCTCTGGTATTTTAATACTTTTTTGTGAGTAATGTCCTATACCTATCTCCATCTGTTTTCGAGATAAAAAATAAATTGTGCTAAATATGGTCCAAAACATAGCCTTAATTGAAATTAAGTACATCAGTACTCTCAATTCATGAAAAGTTGATGTTTTGATGATAGTTTGGACAAACTCAAAATATTCAAATAACACCAAACCAAGAAATCGACTCCATATCATACAGGGCGTGCTAAAATTACTATTATTTCCATTGTTAGTTCTGGCAATGATTTGATCACACTGTCCGTGTATAAATAATTTCATAAGAACTTCGTTTGAATAATCAATATTTGCATTCATTTTTGGCAATTTTTTGAAACACCGTCAATAACCATTCATCATTTACTTATAAAAGTCACTAAACTGTCATAAGCTTGATATTTCCACCATTTCCTAGAAATCAAATTTTTTTAAAATTATTTTTTGTACAACTGTTATTGAAAATCTCTTTGATAGAAACACTTCGATCAGAACACCTACCAAAAAATCATTTAGAAAAGTTCACACATGCAGTTCGTGCTATTGGTAATATTAAATCCCTGTGAAGTTACTGACGATGACGAAGTAGTATTCAGTCCAACTGTACAAAAGTCCTTCATGACTAACCAATAATCCTCCTTAAAATAACGTGAGTTGGCGTATGTAGTTGTAACATATGCTTTGTAATCCAAAGATTGTGTGTTCAAATTCCATGGAGCCTATAATTTTTTTATTATCAGCAGTAACGTTATACAAAAAAATTTGTATGATACATTTGTTAAAAGTGATTTTATTTTGCTCGTGAGTTTGCTCCACTTGCTGACGCTCGTTTTGCAATAATCCCCACTCACAAAATAAATTCCACTTTCAACACTTATAGGTAAAACGTGAATAACTATTTTTCCAAAAAACGGCTTCATTTAGAAAACTTGACGATTTAGGTATAGGGACATGTATATCATCTTGAAGCATTTTTCACCATCTTTCAATTTATCAAGTAATATACAGGGGAATTCATTTGAAAAAAATGAACTCTCAAGTACTTTTATGCACAATGGAAATAATAGTAATTTTAGCACGCCCTGTATGATATGGAGTCGATTTCTTGGTGTTATTTGAATATTTCGAGTTTGTCCAAAGTATCATCAAAACATAAACTTTTCATGAATTGAGAGTACTGATGTACTTAATTTCAATTAAAGCTATGTTTTGGACCATATTTAGCACAATTTATTTTTTATCTCGAAAACAGATAGAGATAGGTATAGGACATTATTAACAAAAAAGTATTGAAATACTAGAGCAATTCAAA
Source organism: Leptinotarsa decemlineata (assembly GCF_000500325.1). Lineage (NCBI taxonomy): Eukaryota > Metazoa > Arthropoda > Insecta > Coleoptera > Chrysomelidae > Leptinotarsa > Leptinotarsa decemlineata. Next base: position 70,134 of record NW_019291423.1, on the reverse strand, counting down.
AAATGTATTAATATACATTTAAAAAAATATAATTTCTAGGACTTTTTGATAGAAGCGGCAACACCACAATGCTGAAAATATTTTAGATCGATAGAACAGGTAAGGAAATGTGAGAGGTGAAATTTTCAGAAAAATCATGGTTTGCGTTTTCCAGAAACGTCTAACCTATCATCGACCGTGAGTCACGCTGTATATGATAACTATTCGAGGTTTTATTATGAGTATGAGATGTATAAATTGAAAAAAAATTACTTCAAAGTAATTCACATGAAAAAGTCATTCCAGATGGCCATTTATTTTCGTTTGTGTATGAAAAAAATCATTATTTTACACATTTTTTCGAAGAGTTTTTTTTCTGGCATTCATGAACTTATTGAGTTAGGAAACAAAAATAATTATTATTTACCTACCATAAATCGTATACACTCCCATGCCATTAATGTGATTCCCTTTAGTGGATTTTCCCATTTCCACCGTCATTGCAAATATTGTCCAAAGAGCTGGAAAAAATGATTGGGTATAAAATTACCATTGAATTGGAAAATTTGACATTGAAGCAATCTAGATAACCGCGTTGAGATGAGATACAAATATAAATATTCAGAATAAAAGAGTTTCTGATTCAGCTGTCTTACACAGTAGTATTTGGTTAAATTGTTTTCGTATGGTGTGTTAGTTATAAAACAAAAAAATCTTTGTAAGCTAGAATTTTCATTTGCTTTTTTATAATATTTTATCATGAATAATTCGTGACTACGAAGAAAAGTGGCATCAGATTCTAGTTTTTTTCTGTGTCGCTAATCCCAAACTCGGAGTCAATTTTCAAAAATTTTGCTATTTTCATAGTTTTGACGTTTTGTAGTTTTTGTTGTTTGCTGAGTCAAAAATTGAAGTTGTAATTACATATTCCTTGTATTTTTAAGATAATATCTAAGAAACTCACGAAAAATAAATGAACAAAATCGATATTCATGAGATGAATGTTCTGGAAAATGTTGGTATGGAAATCATTTGCGTAATGGTCTATGTCGAATAAGTTATAAATGAATAGATATAGATTATAGATGAATAGATCGAAGTGAAGTTATCTACAAATTCACCAGAACTTTCACTTTCCAGTTCTTCGGCGAAGTTTCAAATATCTCTCTCTGCCTCATATTCTTACCAAAGTTTTAAAATACCATTCGATTCTGTTTTGTAATACTCATATTTTGATTGCATTTTTGATAGAATCCAGTAATTTTTTAGTAAATTATTGTATAATATGCAAAAAAGTTTTTAAATACTCGCCACGCGTGTCTTGCGATTCTAACCTCAAATGAAAATATAGTTTTGCTATGTGGAAATTACTAGAGTAAAAGGGCCAAATACAATTCAGTAATTTTGAACATTGGAAGAGTCATTGGAGATGTCAAAAACGAAACATTGCAATCTTCAAAAAGCGGTGACAACTGATGCGCAGATAGGATCAGCATTAAATGTGGAAAGATCAGTTACATCTGAAAAATTGATAGTTTCAGAATCCAATTTGAAACGATATGTCGCAGATATGAGCGATATCAAATGTGCAACAGAGACCAGCAACTAATCTTCCAGAAAAAAGCATGCAATTGTTAGAACCAATACTCCTAGAAAAAAAAAAAGATAATGTCAGTGACATTGAAATGAAGGAAAGAGTGATGAATCTCAAAGAGATTGCAAATGAAGGAGGTCGAAATAAGAAAAAAAAGTGACTCAAGGAAGTTTCAATGGATAAAGAGTGTTATAAGCTAATTCGTAATGGAAAGTACGAAGGTCCTTCCAATGAATTTGAATAACCTGCATGTCGTCTTGAGTTCATTCAGATTGGAGCCCAGATCCCTTACTCTTTTAGCTGATTTTTGTCGAAGAAGGACAAATGGGTTCATGACTGAGGGGATGTTGGTGGTATGAAGTCCTAAGACATCAGTACTGCCCTTCACGGGGTACCCCTACCTGGCTGGGGTGGGATGGATGGAAAATCTATTCGTCCTTTAACGGGGGACATGAAGGCCTCATTCAACTGAGTGTCGGGGCCTTCTATATCGAGAGGGGTCGTTAGTTAGCTTCCCTAACTAACGGATTTTCGTGAGTTTCCGAGGTATCAAAAACTCGCCGATTCCTCGACTGAATGGATACCAGAAATACCAGAAATAAAATTTATGGGTCCACGAGTAGTACCAGCACAGCGAGGATAATTCTCTGTGATTTTTGTACCAATTTCACTATGTTGAATAGCTGACGTGTTGAGGGGAAAATCCGCACTCCAAAGGTTTTGTTTTTCATCAGAATTGCATTTTTCTTAAGAATTTATATGCGCCAATTATAAGAACATAAAACTTATGACTTCAAGTGAAGTAACAGTGATGAATAGTATTCGTAATTGAATCTACTTTGTTTTTATTTCAGTTCATATCAAGTGGTTTTGATAATAAATGTTCAGTATCTTTTCGTATGAATCAAACTTTGAACGATTTCTGACAAAGAAATTACAATAAATGAAGTGATAGTCTCAGGGATAAAGGTACGTGGACTATTCAAAAAATAAGATGAATGTTCAAATTTCCCAGGCTACGTTGATTCGATTGGCATTTCTCCAGTTTTTTTTTATATTGGTTTACACGTCTTGAACATATGTTCACAGTTTCTGCTGTTCAACATGTTTAATTTGTTGGCTAGAGGCATAAAAGTTAGAAGCGTTTTGCGTGTTTGGCGATTTTCTGTCGTGGAAAAAAATGGATTAAAAGACTTACATCAATTTTTCTGTACAAAATGGAAGTGCTCATAAATACTTGAAATGTTGACAGTAGCATACAGCGATTGTACAGAAACATGTTCACAAGTGGTAATAGCTTTTCAAAGAAAGTCGAGAAGATGTAAATCACGACGCTCACAATGGACGCCCCAGCAAATAAACAAACGATGAAAATGTTGAGAAAGTGGAGTTTATTTTGGAGAATCGTCAAATCACTATTAGAGAAGTTGCTGAGAATATCGACATATCGGTCGTACTGTCAAAAGTATTACACTACTTGCGAGAAGCAATGAACCTGCTCAATCGTCATTGTTTATTCGTAATTTCTCGGCCAAAAACAACACCGCAATCATGCCTCAGCCACCGTATTCACCAGATTTGACCCCCTGCGCTTCTGTCCTGTTCCCCAGATTGAAGAGACCTACGAAAGGACGGCGTTCTGCGGCTATTGAGGAGATAAACAACGAATTGCTGAGAAGCTCTAGTACATACATAAAGTGCATATCAGAACTGCTTTGAGGATTGGAAAAAACGCTGGCACAAGTTTTGTATATTTTAGGGGAACTACTTAGTAGAAGACAAAATAGAAATTGATAGATAAATAAATATTTTTTGACCTTCCCCCTCCTCCCAATAAACTAATTATTAGGTATTGGTCCACCATCGTTATTCATCCTATTATTATGTTTACTTATTTTTAAATTTTCATAGACATCTAGATGCCTGTTGTTGTTAACTTGTTTAACTAATCTTGATAAACTGAAGTGTATGGAATGGTTTTGTTGACAAATATGATTGGCGACTGCTGATTTTTGATCTTCCATGTCTTGAGAGTGCTAGACGTTCCTTATATCTAATTTTTATAGATCTTTTTGTCTGTCCATAATATTTTGCATCGCAGTCTTTACATTTGATTTCGTAAATTCCAGACTTTTCCGAATTCTCGACTTTCTCTTTTGGATTTCCTGAGAGGCTCTGTAGTGTATGACTTTTTTAAAAACCACCTTCATATCTAGTTCCTTGAAAATCTTTCCAAAGTTCTTCGTGTATTGGTGGTATGGAACTGAGATATATTTATCTTGGTTTTTGTCGGTTCTAAAAGTCGAGATTTCGTTCATTCTTAACCTAAACTTCTTCTTCCTTATTATGTCATCTACAATACCCCTCTAGAAACGGTTAGTCGCTGCTATTTCCTGTATTGTAAGTTTTTCTTTTATGAATCTCTCATGTGTGAGAGGAAAAGTCTAAAGACTGTGCTGTTCACAGTGATGTGAACAGTCAGGAATATATCTGTACGTGTTTGTTTTTTTTTAATACATCGTATTCTAGTCCTCCATATTGGTACGTCATTACCAAAAGTCAAGAAATAAAAGTTGTCCTTTATTTTCTAACTCATACGTGAATTTTATTGATGGAATTCTGTTGTTTAAAAAGGAAACAAAGTCCTCAATATTCAATTTTTTGTTATCGAATATCGCAAAAACATCATCCACATCCTAGGAAAATACTTTGACTTTTCTTTGGTTTTTGTTTCGAATCTGCTCATGAACAGGTTTGCTAGGCAGGGGGACAAGGGGTTACCCAAAGTCGTTCCCCCGTATTGTTCATAAAAGCAAGCTTTTACCTGGAACCGGTTTTGTTTCATATACAAATTAGTGAGAGAAACGAATACATCAATTTCGTTATTATTGAAATTAATTTTCTCTAGTAATTCCCTGAGGAAACGAAAATCTCACCTTCTTGCAGAACAATGGTTTTTGTATGTTGTATGAACTCTAAGAAGTTTTTCATACTAAAACCTGGTTCAACAATAGACAAGTCTCTGAAGTCCTTACTGAACCATTTTGCTATTTGGTAGGTACTAATACTGAGTTTGAAAAAATCTGAAATTATAATTTGGCATATTTCGTCTGAGTAAAGATAATGGTATTTATGAGGAATTCTAACACGAGAATAACTACCTATAGACGATGACATGTCCCCTTATGGTGATGCCATTTATGGGATCGATAGTATGTGGATCCATGAGTGGATTTGAAGGAACATTTTGAATAGGCTGCAACCACCGATTTAGAAAAATCTGGGCGTACTTAAATATTTTTTTCCAAAAACAAAACATAAGCACTATAGGAACACCCTTAAGATGCTCTAAAATCGGTGCCTGTGCGAAAACAGCGATTCACATTGGATGTGAATTGGATTAAATAAATTCGGGAATAAGTACCTCTCTTGGTGGATTCAAATATGATAAGTTACTTGAACACTTTCCGTGAAAGTATCTATAGAAGAGAGACAAATCTCCAACCTTTATTCGATGTTCCTGACTATCAAGGTTGCAAGTGATGTTCACGTCTCCAATCAGTAGAATGGCTCTTTTCAGAATGGAATGCAGCAGCTGACGTATTGGAGGGCTGTATCTTCAGAACTGAGGGGGAGCGTCGGTTTTTCCATACATACAAAATTTTCCACTAGACTTTCTAAAAGTCATTTTTTCTTATGAATTGGGGGGTTGTGTCATTGGGGGTTTAAAAGTGTTAGTTCCATATTTTCACACTAGAGAAACGGAAAGTGTTGAGAATTTTCATTAAATTTTTTCTTTCCTCAAGTCACCACACTTTCCTTGGTAGTCCCACACTTTCCGATTTATGTTCCAATCCTGGACATAAATCCACTAGCACTGATACTAAAGGCCCTTAGAGTAAATCAACGGAAAGCCAGATCAGTGAATAATTATCACTAGGCGTGCCTAGTGTTTGAGAAAAAAAGATGTCGCCCTAAATCCGAAGCATCGTGAGAACTCTTTCAAAACAACAAGATCTAGATTTAGACGTAGAACGACAATCTCCCCACTTGTCTTCTGGGACCATGACTGCTCTGAGGCACCTGGATGCCTTAAATGTGCTGAAAGGCATCAAACTCATAAATGTGTCAAACGAAGATAGAAGCCAGCCAGATCCGCAATTTGCGGTAGAGACCACACTGCTAATTCTAGCGATCACCCAGAGAGAGCCCATGGTTGAGGATCAACCGCACCTCATGACGGCAACTGATTGCTTCCGGAGGCTCAGCGGAATGGTCACTCTAGCTCAGATCATCAGAGCCACGAATGTCATTTTTAACTAAATGACTGAAAATATGGAATGCGTTCGCGACGTTTGCGAGTAGTATCAATGATTATACTTCCATAGATGCCTATGAAGGCATGCAAGCTGGATGTGAATGGTGTCAACAAGTACCCTAGTGTTGTTAACTTCGTTCATGCGCATGAGGTGGATATAACGTTTCCGTCGGAAACCAAGCCTCGACAGGAGCATAAACTGAAGCTACGAGGAATCATTACCATCCGCGTTGATCGTCCTGACGCGGTAAGAACTGGTGGGGTATCTATTATAGTCCGGAGAGGTATTGCACACACACGGACACCACAGTAGCGAAGCAGTATCAAACATTTGAGTGTTAAGCTTGCTGATGATACCTGCGTGTTTGCAGTATATAACAAACCGGATGGAGCGCTTCACACCGCATAATTTGGACAATCTGCTAAACGTTGGCAATGAGGTGCTGATTGTGGGTGACCTGAACGCTAGGAGGCTCGAAGGGGGCGACAGCTGGTTACCGAAAAAACAAATTTTAGTAGATAACAAGAATAGCGTGACATTACATATTTATTTCCCGAGGTAATCCCTATTTGCCTCGCAAATGTAAATTATACGATTCGAGCTTACATGATATCAAGAAAGAAGGAAGCGTATTGCTTATTATTATCAGACCATTTGAGACCGGGAATTCTCTATATTTAACTGTTGCCCACAGTGACACAATTAGTTATGTGTGTTTGGTGAAACAGTATTCATCACTGAACCTCCAAAATGTAAGTACAGATTAAGTTTTCTTACGGTATAATAATGAGAAATACACAAGTCAAGAGGTTGGTAATAATATATTTTGAATATGTCCTTTGCAAATTGAACGTTACCTTAAATTGGACATGGGATATTCAATGTACATCTGCTACCATGAGCAGGATCGAAATCGACAGTGTTTCGGACATTATTGGTAGTGCCATTGAGGGAAGTAAAACCTCATTGGCTCCGAAGAACGTTAGCATTATTGATCTGAACAGCATTTTCTCTGATTTAAAAGACAGCAGTATCATTATGTCAAACAATAGCTTCTAATTACACTTTTCACATTCATTTGAAAAATTGTGCTTTTTTTCAAGTTGAACTTAAACACTCTGTGGCGTAGAACTCCAAGTGAGTGAAATAGGATACAAATAAAAAAATGAAGAGTGAATTGCCAGGCCAATAATATGGTATATTTAGAAAACATTTCACATTTGCTTTCTCTCATTGCAATTGAACGTTTCGATTAATGAAAGCTAAATATGTTTCTACATTGATCTGTTGCAAAAACAAGTTTTGATATCAACCATAGAAAACGCCCAAAAAAGCTGACATCAAAGTTCGAAACAGACAGCACGATTTCGATCTGGCATATACATCTTATGTATACGCCAGTAATGTAACACTGAACTCAACTTTCGCTACAGACCACTTTGATTATGACGACATCATCTATATTATTGACAAAATAGTGACTAGGTTCATTCAGAATGAGACCAGTTCTCAAAAGCATTGCACTCCTGGCTCATTACCAGACACTAGGTGGCTCTACGATCAGCTACAGATCTGACCATTGATCTGGGTCACGACTTCAATGTTTGAGACTCAGCTCGAAGATCAATCTTGACAAGAAATGATTATTAGGAGTTTCATTTGGAGAATAATCCATTCATATATATCGCAGCAAAAAATGAATTGTGCTATTGTATCACTGACCTCAATTGATGACTCATTTATTTTGTAAACTTGGTTTACTTGAGAATGGTTCAATAAACCGAAACAGGTCGTAACAAATAAAAATCTTACTAGAAATTATACATAATTGTATTGAATTGTAATTTGAGAACTTCATGTTGTAACACAAATTACAACTGAACACTGGACACTTTGTAACTATCGCATGTATTTCACTGTCGATTTTTCGATTGTCCAAACTGTTGTGTGAACTTATTCAAACTGACTTGAAGCTCGACGCTGTCTCGTATATATACCACATTTGAATTTTCTCTAGTGGTACCAACGACCACCTCCGAGAGTCGCTGTCAGGCGGCTCCGGTAAGTATAAAAACTTTATAAACAGATTACTAACACACACTTTTTTACACACATAGTTCGCGAGCGAAAGATACTTGTCTCCGGTAAAGTTAAGGGGACTCCATGCAAACATTACACACAGTAAAATCACGACAAATCAAAATCAACAGATCACGAGAGTGAAAACACCTTAAGGCTCACTTTCAACCCCAGGAGGACAGATATCAATCATGTTGAAGTTTCCATCAACAGGTTGAGGTTTCCTAAGGATTAAGTGGAGGTGGGTGGACAAGATTCTAGCTTCTGCACACACTAACTATGTGGGCACTCAACTCCCGGGGGGGGGGTATGGGGATCTCTTGTGGTCGCCATCATTTTCACCTGTCGAGAGCAGTTCGACACTCTACGCGTGGCGATGTGATGCCGCGATATATCGGACTTCTTTCAATGACAACGTGTTGGCATTTGCTACTTTGTTGGCTCTGGTATACGTGCTAGCACTGTTAGCTTTATTGAATTTCTAAAGTTCACAAGGTCCTTTGATAATTATTTTGTTCACTCTGAGGAATGTTCCGGAGTATTTCCATTGCCTGACTTCGCGGTAGTATAACTAGGATAGTGGTTGCAGGTAAATAACCTGTAATAACTAACCATCAAAAGTGAGAGGCTTCAGTGTTTTACCTTCAATGTTACTAGTACTTCTCCATGAAGCGGATATACTCTGCTTCAGCGAAACCAGTTGGCTAGCCGTCCATGCTGCGCTTGTTGATTTTTTCCAATTTTTTTCAACTTCTTTCATTTCATTTCATTTCATTTCATAGCTTTTATAGGTTAGAGTTCTTTTGTAGTTTTGGTCGATTACAGGGTGTCCCATATAAAACTCCGCGGGCAAATATCTAAAGAATGAAAAAGAATATCCATATTTCGTGAAAGCAGATAATTCTGGTGGCCTCTTATTTACGTAGAGATCCAGCACTAGGCGTCATCCGTTAGGGCGTCACGACACCGACGCCAATTTTTTCAAATGATAACCCAGTATTTTCAAAATTCTGCATTTAATTTTGAATTCAGCCATATAGCACACTTGTAGTTTTCCTTGAATACTGATGAAAAAAAGCAATTTTATTGCGTATTATGAAGAGGGCCATGAATAAGTCAAAATAAATGTAATAATGTATTTATCGATCTATCAGAAGACCTGTCAGATTTGACGAAAGTGTATATTCAGTTTTGTGTTTTTGTGTGTTTTTCCTAAAATTGGAAAATGGTTCAACTTTCGAATGCAGAAAAGTTGGATATGATATGTATTTATGGCGAAGCAAGAAGGATTTCAAAAGAAGCAGTGAGAATAGACGCTAATCTGTATCCTAACAGAAAATTACCGTCAGACAAAACATTCGCTGGATTAGCCTAATCTTTGGCACGAAATGGATGTTTTAATGGACGAAAGCGAGAAAAACCAAAAACGGCTACTGATGAGAATCACAGTGTTGCAGTACTGGTCAAATATTATTGGAACCACATAGTTCCACCAGACAAGTAGCAATGAATTGTGACATTTCGAAATCGTCAATACAACGTATTTTGTCAAAAAACAAATTCCATCCATACAAAATACATTTGGTTCAAGGACTACATTCAGGTAATAATCATCATGTTTCATTTTTAATAACTAAAATATATTCCCATATTCAGGAGATTTTGATAGAAGATTGAACTTCATTCCATAGTTGTCCACCCGTATTCACGATGATGATCACTTTCTGAAAAAAATATGGAGTGATAAAAGCCGTTTCCGTAACAACGGTATAATAAACAAACATAATTGTCACTATTGGTCTGACGTGAACCCTCATTGGGTGCAAGAAACGAATCTCTTGGAGAATTTACCAATACAAACTCGACTGAATATGTGGTTTCAATAAGATGGGGCACCTCTACATAATGATAGAATAGGTACTCAATATTTGGATGATACTTTTAATGAGAAATGGATTGGAAATAAGGGTCCAATATCATGGCCAGCTTGAAGTCCAGATATTACTCTACAAGATTTCTTTTTGTGGAGATATATCAAAGACTCAGTTCATATGCGACGTCCACAAAATGTAGAGGATTTAAAAAATAGTATCACAAATGTTTGTGCTTCCATAACGTGAGAGACGCTTTTAGCTGACACTAATCGGAAATCACTAAAAAGATGCAATATTTGTATTCTACGTGGAGGGAGACAGTTCGAACACTTACTAAAATGATTCTTGTTATCACTAATTGATTTCATTATCATCATGTTAGTCTAGTTATGGTCAAAGTAATATATTTTTTGGTAGTTGGTAGAAACATTTATTTTAGTTTGTACAGAAATACGCAACTAGATAAAATTGAACAGACAATGAAATCATAACTGATGGATTCATTTCATTAAACTAGTATTATTGCATTAATTTTTTTCATCGGTATTCAAGGAAAACTACAAGTGTGATATATGGCTGAATTCAGAATTTAATGCAGAATTCAAAAACCAATTGAAAATACTGGATTACTATTTAAAAAAATTGGCGTCGGTGTCGCGACGCCCTAACGGACGGCGCCTAGTACTGGATATCTACGTAAATAAGAGAACCCTTTGACACCAAAAATCATTTGCTTTCACGAAATATGGATATTCTTTTTCAATTTCTTGATATTTGCCCTCGGATTTTCATATGGGACACCCTGTATATTCTTATTCCAACATTCATGGTGAAAAAGTGTTTTTATCATTTCTGAAAATTTGAATTTTTTCATTTTCACGGGTGATGAATTCATCATCCTATCAAAATAATTGAATGTATGGAACAAAATATATGTTCAACAAATTAATTTTGTTACTCATTGCTCAATTGGAGTAATTATTGAAACTATTGAAATTCATTTAAACTGCAGTTTTGAATTGCTAATATAGAAATTAGTTCCTTTATCCAATAAAAATGAATATTTATCAACTGTGTGATACGTATTTCAGATAATATTGTAATGTAGAAATGAACCACACTTCTCATCTGGAAGTTACATGTCACATATATTTATATTTACATCCTCCTAATTACGTTTGATGTCGTTATTGGATCATTTCTGATGTGAAACTTCTATAGCAGTACATAAAACCGATTACTGGCGTGGCGACGCATGCCGTGGCGAAAGGTCGCCATGCGCAAGCGACTGTACGATTCTCTTTCCGCTGGTTCGGCATTCTGCTCTCTCTCTCTCTCTCTCTCTCTCTCTTGCTATTCTGAGCTCAGATATAGTGTATACAGTTGTGTTTGCTACAGTAAACATAACCTGTGTTTTACTGAATGAATAATGTTTGAAAATAATATGCCTGACAGTGATAACTCGGAAAATGGAAATGAGCAACTTCCTGCAAAGTGTGTCCCACTACGATACACTATCAAGTCATCAGTGAGTTAATTATATGTTTAGATTTTATAATTAATGTGGGCATTTATCTGTGCACAATTTTCATAGCATATAATATTTTTAAATTAATAACTATTTATAACTAATTTTATTCTTATGAAAAATAATGCACTGAAACACTTTCGTGAAGAATATATTTCATAAAGACCGATAAAATTGTATTTCAAAATTATCTGATAGCGATAGTGCACGATAGCGATAGTGCACGAATGCTTTTCCATCACCACCAACCATCACAGGGGTCACAAAATATTTTTATTATTGATGTTTCACATCTGCCAGACGTCCCGTGAAGCCTCACAATTTTTGTTTTCATTCACTTACCTCTCAATTGATTTCGAAGTAATAAAATGTTCAAAATCGTCTCACCATCCAAATACGGAATGAACACAAAGCACTATATCAGTTAATCAGTTATGATTAAAATTTTACTCGTAACGCACTTTATATTGGCGCTATCTAATCCATGTCTGACGAAAAATTCAGATTGACTTATCCACTACTCTCGTTCGTTTCAAGTTTCATTCGAAAATTACATCGCTGTAGGTTAATGTAGTCTTCCATAGTAATTTGTAATAAATGTAATAATAATAAACGTTATTTTCCTGTTTGTCTAAAAAATAAAATTTTACAATATGAACAAGAAAACGAAAGAGCTTGTCTACAGTACAGTAACAGAACTTATATAGGCGAAACATTATGCTCCATCAGTGTAAGACAAAATGAACATCGTGAATACATGACAAATAGACAGATTACTGGATCGTAGATATTTTGAAACTCAGAATTGATTTCAAACAACATTCTGTATGTTTGATTAGAATATTGGATATGAAATTTGGCTATTCCATTTTTTTGATATCTGACAAAAGAAATTGAATATAGGTGTTTTGAAAATAATTTTAGGTTTGTAAGGGTGAAGAGTTTGTCATTTGCTAAGTATATAATTAACCAAGTATAATGATTATTAATCTTAAAGAGTTAATCAATCAGAACAACTTATACTATCTTCAAAACTGAATGAGCGTTAGGCAACACAGAAGTATATCACTCTGGAGGATGCTGTATAATTAAAGAACTTAACATCAGTATCAGACAGCGCTGTCTTGACTTGCTAAGGTATCATCAGTGTTACCGCCTTCACTTTCAGGGTTGTTCTTTATATGACCAACGAACCGACGATTGAGTCCTGTCGAGCCCTTAGATGGAATCTTCGTAAGGGGAGCTGTCATCGTCTTCACTTACATATTGTATAATAACTAATATCACCCAATTCCTCAAATTCATGGATCATTTTCTTATCTCTCTAATTTTCTATTTTTTCCGCAGGAGGATTGGAACACGACTAGGATGATACGAGAGAAGCATATACGGGGTCTGTTCAAAAAAATAAAATGAATTTTTATTTTGCTCAAGAAATATTTATTTATTCATTGATTTCTATTCTGTCACATTACCAGTTGTTTCCCTCAGATATAATACACTTGTGTCAGTATTACTTCCAACCTCGAAGCAGTTCTAATATTCACTTTGTAGTATCAGCTGTTTCAGCGGTTCGGTTGTTATCTCCCCAATATTTGCACAACACTATCCTTTCATGGTTCTCTTCAACTTTGGTGACATGAACAAGTCGCAGGAGGCCAAATCTGATAAATACGGTGGCTGTGACATGATTACGCTGTTGTTTTCTGCCAAAAACGAGTTAGCAGGTGTATTACAGTAATACAAAAACCATGATTTAATTTTCCACAGTACTGGACATTTTCTTCGTATTGCTTCTCGCAAGCAGCGCATAACTTCAAGATGATATTCCTTAATAACCATGAGACCATGTGTGCATTACGCCACGGTAATCGAAGAAAACAGTGAGCAAAACCTTGACATTTGATCAAACTTTTTTTTTCTTAATTACATTTATTTAATGTCGCATCAACCTCGAGGGTTATTAGCGACAATTCAAATTTCACAAAATATTGATTTCTTGCAGCAGCTTTAAACATCTTAGAAAGGCAATTAGTTTTTCATAGTTACAATTTTGTCCTAACACTGCTTCAATTGAAGGGGGGATGTCGTACTCGACTCTCTCGTTGTAGTAAGATTCGTACTTAGATAAAATTTGTTTGACACTTATGGCACAGTCACAAACTTCACATGTAGAAGGATTATTACCATTGAGGATGTATTCATGAGTGAGGTGAGTATGCCCTAGTCGAAGACGTGACAGGATAACTTGCAATTATCTCGTTTTTGGAAGTGATTTCCAGGGTAAGACCAATGGTTTGATTGCTGATAACTTAGAGTTGGATCCATTCCATTACTGTTGCCATACGTTAGTAAGGATTCGTTTGTAAAACGGTTTCAGGTCAGGGTGGGCTATTTTTTTTTCAATATCTGTAAGTGGGTTAGTAACAGCATCGTTTACCAGCTGGTCGGCCCTTTCGTTGCCTGCTATACCAACATGTGATGGAACCCACATAAAGTGAATATGTTTACGTTTCTCAATGATTGAGTGGAGCTTATGTTTGATGTGAAGTATTATGGGGTGTTCTGGGTTTAGCTTCGTTATTACCTCCAGTGTACTCAGTGAGTCGGTAATTACCAAGAATTTTAAATGATCGCTTTTCTCTGCATATTCAAGTGCTTTCCATATGGCATAAAGTTCTCCTAAGAACACAGTGCTTACTACTGGTGATTTGAAGGAGTGATTGGAGGCAGTACTGGTGAATGCTGCCCCCACTCCTTTTTCTGATTTGGATGCGTCGGTGTATATCTGGATACAGTCTTCGAATTGTTGCAATAGTTGTTGAAAAGTTGAGTGAATTAGACTATGATTGGTGGTATTTTTCTCGAATTGTACGAGCCCTTTTTCAATTTCAATGCTTGGAAAGGCCCATGGAGCAGGATTAAGAATCTTTGAGGTGTTGAAAATTTCAAGTCGATTGAATAGTAAGTTGGAAAGGAATCGATTGGGTCTCTCGTAGAATGGAATTGCCATTCCGAAAAAAACAGCTGAGCTGTTTTCTTTGGATACTTAATGGAGGTTCTCCTGACTCACAGTATAAACTTCCAATCGGACTTGTGTGGAATGCTCCAAAAGCAATTCTGAGCGCACAGTTTTGGATAGTGTCCAGTTTTTTTAAGCTCCCGTTTTTTGCAGAGGTGTACACTATAGAACTATAATTCAGTTTTGATATAATTAAAGATCTATAGATCAACATTAATATATTTGTATATGTACCCCATAATCTAGATGCAATATTTTTCATTATGTTTAGACCGCTCTGACAAGTCATTTTCAGGTATGTAATGTGCTCATTCCAGTTAAGTTTTTGATCGAATATCATACCCAGAATTTTATATGTTTGACATACTCAATATCTTTATTGTTGAGTTGTAATTTAGGCAAATTTTCTTTGGGTCTTTTCGTGAAATGGATACAGTTTGTCCTGCTCTCAGATATTCTTAGGCCTGATAGGACTGCATTCGCAGTCCAAAAGTGACGTTTTCGAATAATTATTACAATTATTCTTCCTTGTCCTTTGATACAATTCGTTCCATTATGATCGTCATTAGTAAACACTCACGAAAATTATCAATCAATGATATTATATGCATTTAATTTCGAAATTCATATCTTTGTTATTTATCAGATTGCTCTATGTCGAAATCAAGTATTCGGCATTGGTAAGTTACCTTCTAACTTTTATTGTCTTTAGAATTTTCCAGCTATGAGAAAAATATAATTCTTGCTACTATTTTCCACTTTGTAACCTCGTTATCCTATTGTTTATTGCCATTGATCAATAGATATTGCAAAATACCGTGAAATTAAATTCTCAGAATTATATTGAACACATAGAAACCATGATAGATTGTAAACTTTTGTTTCATCAGTAGGTACTTCACTTTACGAAAATTATATTAATATGTTTGCTGAATGTAAACAATCTTTGAATGATGTATTTGTAAGAGGCAAGTGCAGTTCTGACTATCAACAGAGGACATGTTACTTTCTTTGTTTATATTCATTACTAACAGGCACGAAGTTTTGAAGGGAGTGACGAACGGTGAATATTCTATTCGAATAAAGACTGAGGTGGGAAAAAATGCAGAAACATAGATATGGTCATTTATGTCTATGGATCGTAATCAGACATGACAGCGATAGTGAGCGAACACAAATGCAGTATAATATCACATATTTGATAGTTGAATAGAAAATTATTTTCAAGATATATTCATTTTTATATATAAAAACAAAAATTATTCTCATATTAAGAAAGAGCCTTTTCGAAACAACTACTTTCATATGAACATTGAATTATAAAAAAAAACACCTTTTTTTTATTCAGTTTGCACTTCAACCATTCGTTATGGAATTGAATCAGATATCATCCACAGGATCGCTATACAATATAGTGTATGGAAGAGGTGAAATTTCACTTACATGGAACACTATCATCCTCAATGGCAGACATCCGATGTTTGAGAATAAGAAACTTGCCTCATTGCCTCTTCAGCACCAGCACTGGATAAAAGTGAAGAAGTAGATAGTGAAAACCTTTTTTTCCAAAAATAAATCCCTCCTGAAAACATACCCCTTTCAATTTAAATCGACATCTTGTTTTATCCAGTGAAGATATCAAAAACTGTTTGGTGCTTTTTTTATATTCAGATCCAATCAGAATAAGGCTTTCAAGAAAAATGGACTGAGATATACCGTGGATATACCGAGTCTTTCAGAAGTAGTATTGTCAAATATGGTGGCTTATGGTGGCTGTTATATTTGACCGCAACCATTTTCATGAAACAGTTGTCGTGTCTGATTCTAGAGGATTCATTCCTCGTTTTTTCATGTGAAACGTGTGAGTTATCTTATATTTTTTATATTATTTCATAGAAAACTAGCTAACCCACGCTAGAATTTGTCAATGCTATTTCCCTATGAGGTTGCTTATATAAATTCCATGGAATGTTTCTTCTACAGAAACACCTTACTCTCAACAGAACAAAATTATGTTGATGATGCTAACTTGATTAGCAAAACGTGCGTCGAGAGATGGCAATTTCATTCTGATGAGAGAGAAGTGTTTTCAGTAAATTAGTTTCATGCACAGATGTTTCCAAGTATCATATTTATATTGAATTGATCATACAGTTATCAAAACAGAGTCTTCTCAACGAACTCATTGCCAAAGTACTCCAAATTTTTGTTGGAAAAGTAATATAACTTTTGCTACTATTTTTGTCAGCTAACGAACTACTTGGAATATACCTACCCATAATTTTCATATTTTTCAAAAGTGGTCTTCGAGGGAGTTCGGGAATCAATAAAATATGTTTTATGATTTTGATTCGCCCAATATTATGAAAATAGATTTTGTTCAATTTTTCAGTTGATACTGAAAAGATTACATTTTTGAAATATCTTCCTATCAAAACAGACTCTTCAACTGAGTTTTTGCGATGGTTAATTGTGATCTCTGATATAAAGAAATCGAAGGTAGGAGACTTTGAATATTACTGGAGTTTTTTCTCAACACCCAACCGTTATTTTAACACCTCGACATGTGTTTCGATCACCAAGTGATCATCTTCAAGATGAAGATCAAGTTTCATTACTACACCAAAGATTCCAGTGCATCACAAGTAGAAGACTTTGTTTCAACTCTTAAAAAAAAAGAGAACTCCAAATATTGAGTTCACATATGAAATTGAAAACAACGAGGAGCTACCATTCTTGGATATCTTAGTAATGAGATATTTACAGAAGGATTAGCAGTACTTTTAGATATAGCACACACCATTGTAAACAACGCAAAAGGCAGGTCTGAACTTTCCTGTCTTGCTATCAGTGACATGCAGCTTGTCAAATCTAGAAAGAGACTTGAGAATTATCTCTTTCTTTCTTTCTCTCTCTCTCTAGTTGGCGGGACCATAACTGGTATTCTTCAAATATTGTTGATAAGTTAAGGACATGTAAATTCTGGAAAAATCTTCGTAAATCTTCGAATTTTCAAAAAGACATAGATTCTGTGACAAAAACTATATTCCCCAGACTGAGCGAGCAATTAGAACTTGTTTCAAAGTGCACGCAGCGCGTATCCGATTTCGAAGACCAGAAAAATATACTGTCGCTAACACGCCGGGAGAACGGTCATAAAATATATTGAAAGTGTCTGAAATTTTTGAGAGAAGTACATGGGACTAGATTTCGGATGCTTCCAAAAGTCTAGAAATAACAAAAACATGAGAACTGTGAACAGCGACAAAGGTCCCATTTCAAGCAGCCCATTGTATTTCTCTTTATGAATCACTCTGTTAAAATTTGGGGCACCTTTACCGCTACATTAACGCTCAGTATCTTGCATATTGGTGAATAATTTAAAAAAGTATATTGCATCGATACCTAAAACTCTTATACGAAACATGTATTTGATAACATTGGCCCTCCTTCGTCGTTCATGTGCGTTTCAAAGTCCACATGAAAGGTAATTTGGAAAGGTATTGCATCGATACCTAAAACTCTTATACGAAACATGTATTTGATAACATTGGCCCTCCTTCGTCGTTCATGTGCGTTTCAAAGTCCACATGAAAGGTAATTTGAAAAGGTAATTCGAGCTCTATTGGAAATATATAGGAATATACGGGGTGTCTCATTGAAAAAATAGTTTTATATCAATAACTATTGATATCTCATTTGAAAAAATAAGTTTTTTACACTATTGAATTCTACGCAAAAATGTGCTTTTGGAATGGTTCTATAGAAACAAGAAATTTTAGACAGGAAAAATGTTACACTACTTTTCGAAAATGCACATTTTCGAAAAACATGCTGTGATTCAGAAACGATGATAGGTATAAATATGCGGTTTTCACCATTCAATCTGTCATAAAATTTGACCCTCAGACACAGCCATCGGTTTTCATCTATCTAGTTTGAAAACAGCAGTTTCCCTTTAAAATTGTCCAATTTGGCACACTCTGTACAAGGCAGCCTAGGTAGGTCATGGCTGTGACAATCAGTGCCAGAATATCAGGCCTATTTGTTCCATCATTTATTCAATATAGATTAATTTAATTTCCGAAAATTTATCGGCTAGAATGATTTAACGTTTTTACTTTAACCTCGATTGAGGGAAATGGAAGTCAACCAAATGCTGATATTTCATCAAGCAAAAGTCAACGACCATTTGTCGATGTCCTTTATTGTAGGCAGACAATAGACAAACGTTATTTTTTTCTCTGTCCCGAACGAACGGGTAATTTTGGTTCTGTTTCATGTACAACGATTTTTTGATTGATATCACTGCCATGAAAATCTCGTTTTTTACAATATTATAACTAATAATCGTCACGATTGAAAAATAATAGCATCTCCTATTGTTATATATCAGTTATTAAAAATCACACATAGTAATAAATAGTCAACCGTCACACTAACAGTAAGGTCGTACAAAAATTCCAGCTTTAATCGATAATCGCTATTGTTCTGATAGTATTGTTTATATTTAGGTATGAAACTGATAACTCCGCCACTTGATACTTATGACGATTATAATAATATCTGAACGTGGCTTAAAAATGATTATACTAATTTTGTGTATGTACATTATTAGTATTATCATTTAATCCCACAAAAGTAACAATTGACGTATGGTAGCTATAATATATCTACATACACAAAATAGTCAATGAAGGATTTCATTAGGTAATAAGTACCAAATCTTTCCTTACATTATCATAATAATATACATAAAATTGAGTAATAATCTGAGCTTTTTGTCGGCGTGTGTGCCAGGTCCCGTTCCCACATGTTGTTCACTAATGGAATTTGGACGACCGGTACAAAGTCGGCCGTCCAAAATCGGTGTGTGTGTGCAACTAGCGTAACGAAGCTCTGGTTTGCAACAGACTACCGCAATGGCATTTATATATCTTCAATAAATACGGTTTGAGTTTTCTCGTCGAGCTCATAGACGGCGTCATCGTAGATAGAGTTCTCCATGATTACTTACAACTCGTTTTCTTCAGGAATCATGCACTTTTGTATGATTATCGGTTTCATGATACCCATGTTGATCATAATATTTTCATGATATAACCTCATAATGAGAAATCATGTATCTAAAGAAGAAAGTAATACAAATCATGAAATTGTGAAACAACAACAAAAATTAATTGGCACTTCGGGGCGACTTGATTAATTCCAGTGGCGCATTTGCTTTTTCAGCTGCAGGAAAACCCGGAAAAACCTGCAGCACCACATCATCTGAAGATTTTGAGCTGCCAATATCCTCTTAAGATCTGAAGATCTTGAAGTGTGATTCAAATTTATTTAAATCATTTGACGAAGAAGAAGCGAAAACATCAATTGTTGGCGAGAAAAATGCATACTTTGAAAAACTTGATTAGCTCATCGTAAACGAATCGAGATTCACTCTTAGCGGTGTGAAAAAAAAAGCTCATAAAAACCTTTTTTTCCTCTATTGACAATCCGCCCCGGCCTTGGTGCCGGCATGAATATACATGGATTGTTATCTTGTAAGAAAAGCCCACAAGCTAGGAATCGCACATTGAAAGGTAATACCTTGTTGAACCTCAGCTTGGCCAACTTCTGAAGGTTGTCGTTTATAGGGGCACGACAGCTGGTTAACGAAAAAACAGATTTCAGCAGAAACAGATTGTATTACA
Organism: Leptinotarsa decemlineata; assembly: GCF_000500325.1. NCBI lineage: Eukaryota > Metazoa > Arthropoda > Insecta > Coleoptera > Chrysomelidae > Leptinotarsa > Leptinotarsa decemlineata. The sequence goes on along the minus strand of NW_019291423.1, from coordinate 50,046 downwards.
TTTCTCATTGGGAACATTTTTAATCCATTGTGATGTACCGTTTTTATCATTTAACAATGACAGTGAGAGTGATAGTAATACTGTAAGAATGCTTAAGAGTGAAGGCACACTTTCAGAATCGAGTATTTTATTAGTTTTTTTTTTTTTTTTTGAAAACTCCCTTATGATTNATTTTGCAGGAGAAAATGTGGCTACTTGTTATAATCTATATGCACTTTTAAATCACAGTGGGACTACTAACAGAGGACATTATACAGCATACTGCAGACACCCGTATACTAGCGCGTGGCACAAATACAACGATTCACACGTGTCACCAATTTCACCAAAGTCGCTTGTGAGTGGAGAAGCATACGTCCTCTTTTATGTAAAGGATGGAACAAAATCGCGCCTTTAAGATAACCGAGGGAAAGTTTCTTTGTGCAATTATAATTTATTTTTTGTCAATTTCTTACATAGTAGAACTTAGTATTGTGATTTTTTAATAAGTCAGTATAAGTCGAGAACAGTTGCAATGAATATATGAATATTAGACTTCGCTGTTAGTTTTTGTTTGAGAAATGAGTGAAAAAATCCTTTTCCCTTTTGAATAGGTACTACTGGAGTTCCAAAATTCAGTATTACACCAAAAATTCCAAACAGTGCATTACAAGTACTCTTTCCTCTTGTCATGTGCTATTCTAAACCTGTGAAATTCGACAATTTTTTTTCGAAAATCCTCAACAAAAATTTTTTGGAAACTTGACAAAAAAGTTTCCAATTGTATGCCCTTGCTTGAAATTTGAACTCTCTACTGTCACTCTACTTTTTTTCCAGTTTTTTTTATTTTCAAAACTTTCGCTCTATCGATTATTACGAAACATGATTCAAATTTCATAATTTTGATGAATACGAGACTTCAATGTCATATCTTGCCCAGAAAATACCCGCATTGGCCTGTTACCAGAAAAAGAAATAAATACATCTCCAGAAATTTGTCTTTGTTGTTGCAAAGTTCAGCTAGCTTTTTCATTTCATTGTTGAACTGATTCGGATTTTCAATGTATGGATATATAAACTAAACATTGACCTACAGTTTCATAACTATTCAAAAGACTTTCGTTCTAGGGATTTGTACTAAACATGATATAAAATTTGGTTATTTTAAACATTATAAGACAAATGCAACATGTCGTGAAGAAAATACTAGGTACTGATCAAATCGAAATAAAATATTTCACTTGTAGGCTTTTGAAGCGAAATTTTAGTTTCAATTAATGTCAAATTTATGACTTGAGTTGTTTTGTGTACAGATTTACAGTACAGATTACATATAATTCACAAATGAGTTTCATATACAATGTTATCCATACAAGAGAAAGTTGATATCGTTTTTTATGTGGTGAGAATGTGCCATATCGAGATGTTGCTTGTAATTTCAATCACTGGCATCCAGGAAAAAATATTCATTTCAGTTCCGTGGAAATAATATTGAAAACATTCAAAGAAACTTGCTCTGTGGACAATCGTTTCAAAAAAATACCTAATCCAATAAAGTATAATGAAGAAGAAAAACTCAATATTTGTTTGAGCGTTATTGAAAACGAAAAAACTAATAGGAGTATTAGTGAAGATACAGGGGTTGGCAGAGAAATTGTGAGAAGAATTTTGCACAAAAATAACTTCCATCCCTATAAGCCAAAGTTCATGCACACATTCTTTAATTTTATTCATTATTTTCATTATTGGATACTTCAGTAATTACTGTCGTTGATTGTAAGATCGAGACAATAGGCTTATGGTATGAAAGATATCTAGAGAAAACTGCATCGATTGTTGTTCCATGTGTTGTGGTAGGTTCATTTCGTTTATTATTCATTTGTAGTTCTAATTTATCTTGTAAAAAGTTCAGTAATATATCTCCACTAACTTATACCTCCCTCTTCACTTCCGTTCGCTTCGCCCGATCACACTTTTCGTAACGCTTTTGTCACTCATTCATCCACTTACTCCCCAGGTCAAGCGGGCGTTAACAAGTTTTACTTCAAAATATTTTCATTTAACACACCTTAAGGACTCTCTTTCCTAGACAAAATTGGAAAATATTCAATAATTTCTTCGTTCCTTCAACGAAGGAACGGTTAAGTTAGTCATCACATGTTGAAAGGTAATATTAGAGAAACGTAATTAGTTAGTCAACTGAACCCTGTCTGTGCTAAAATATAGAAATCAATATTCATAGAGAAATTAACAAAAAAGAAATAGTGGTAAGTAAATTGATAACGAAGAAAATAACGGGGCAATTGAATCAAAGTTATTACAGAAAGAAAGGAGCAATGGGTACGATTCTGGGTTAACAAAAAGTAATCAGTTCCTTGATTCAATGGATTCGGTATCCTGAAACGACTCTATGTAGTTTTTCTACGAGTAATCCGATTTTATTGAATCTTTCAGTAGCCTATTGAGAAAAAATGTTTTAAATAGATATAGACAAAATGAAAAATAGTTGAACGATAACTATCGCTTCCTCATAGTGATAGAAATAGTAATATCTGCTAGATAACGTATAAACTCGTAACATATAACACATAAACAGTATAAATCTATACTGTATAAATCTATACAGGGTGTAACTAAATAAGTGTAAAATATTTAAGGAGGTGATTCCTCATCGAAAAGATAGGATCTTTCATAAAAAGATATTTTATTGGTCAGTCGGTAGCCAAGCGGTTCGGCGTGGGTGCTTTGTTCACTCACTCGAATTGACTGCCGTGTTGGTCGGTGGTTCAAGCCCTAGTTATTTTGTTTTCAGACACAAACAATCAAGTGAAAGATTATTATTTGATTTATCAATAAAACTGACATAATCAAAATGATCGATGATTTGAATAATGGAATTCAATTCCATCAGTGTATACATATAGTCACATAATCATTGGTAGGTAAAATGAAAATGAACAGCTATTGATGACATATGTAATAGGCGTCCCCTCTTTCAGTGGTACAGAATGGGCCAAATTGGACACTTTCAAAGGGAAACTACTGTTTTCAAACGAGATAGATGAAAACTGGTAGCTGTGTCTGAATGTCAAATGATGATAAACTCAATGGTGAAAACCGCATATCGATATCTATTATCGTTTCAGAGTTACAGCTTGTTTTTCGTAAATGTGCATTTTCGAAAAGTTGCTGTAACTTTTTTTTCTGTCAAAAATTTCCTGTTTCTATGGAAATATTTCCAAAACATTTTCTATCGTAGAATTCAATGGTGTAAAAAACTAATTTTTTCAAATAGTTTTCCACCAATAATTATTATTTCTTTCTTTAATTGGGCACCCTGTATATTCCTGCATATTTCTATAGATTACCTTTCCAAAAATGTAGCACACCCAACGTTTTGCTAGAATCATCTTTGAAATTTAGTGCTTTTAAGTTTTTTCATACAGACTCTGGAACGCACACAGGTAGCTGTCAAATTTGGATTTAAGCAGTAAAGACGCTCTTCAATTAGTGGTTTTTGTTCAATTTTCAAACACATTCGCAATGAAGTATAAGAATTATGAAAAATGGGATATGATATTTATACAAACCGGAAAAAATGCAGAAGCAGCAAGCAATTTGTATCACGAGAGGTAGCCAGAAAAAAGACAACCATTTAGAAACAATTCTTATTCTTGGGCACAACAAAATCCTCATTTTATTATGGAGCAGAGAAGTCAAGGCAGATTTGGATTTATTTTGTTGGCAGGTGTTTTCAGAAGTTAAATTATCGGCCCGTTCATCAATAATAGCACTCTCTCATATCAGAGGTATTAAGAAATTTTATGGCAAAATATTGAACCATTCGTTGATGAATTGATACTACTGGAGTTCAGAAAAATATATTTTCAACAAGAAGGGGATCCGACTCACAACACTGCAATTGGCACCAACTTTTTGGCTGCAAATTTTGGCAATAAATGGATAGTTAACCAAGGACCCAACCGTTGGCCGGCCACGCCACCGGACCTAACGCCTTTTACCTTTGAGCACAATTTCAAAGATCTTATTTTTGAATTTCCGACCAATTCTAGATACGAATTGGAAGCGGCAATGATTCAAAGTGTTGCTTTTCTCATTCCTATTGAACTAATTGATGTGGCAAAAAACGTTCAGAAAGCGTGTCGCCTTAATGTAGGAGAAGCTGGTGTACATTTCGAACACCCTGTCTGGTATGTTATCAATTTTATTGCAACTATGGGTTTTAATTACCGCTTTCTCAACAGTCGATGGCTGCTACTGAATAATTTTTTTCTATTTTATCGTCGCGTCGTCCAAAGCCTACTTGATCAAAGTATGCGTTTCGAAGTCTACATGAGAAATCCTGAAAGCTCTGTATTTCAAAGATGACCCTAGCAAAACATCAAGTTTTTTTCCTGGGTTTTTTGCCCAAAATAAACCAGTTCGCAGCAAAAAATTATTTTACGAACAACTACACAGATACATCGTCATAAATGCTAACTGAATTTATTGTTATTTTGTAGTTAGTACCTGCATTAAACGATTAAAGGGTAATAAACAAAACTAATTTAATAATAACAAAACACACAACTTGTAGAAATCATAGTAAATGTTCAATATGTCTACCTTCAGACATTATGCATGCGTCTAGACGTCGGCACATTGAGCCACGTATTCGCTCAAATATTCCTGGAGTCTCTCTGATTGATGCGGTTTCCTAAGTCCTCTGCATCGCGAACAGGAGTACGATAAACCAAATGCTGTAAATGGCCCATAATAGAGAAATCGAGAGGATTGAGATCCCGGGATCGAGAGGGCCAGTTCTGTGGTCCCAAAGGAACTTCTTCCAGCAGTACTGGATGCACTTCTTTTAAAAATTGAAGGTTTGCCTCACCATTCAATCGAGGAGGTAGAAAATGAGGCCCAAATAAATCATCCCCAATAACCGTGTTAAGAATCACACGTTTAAAGGTAAGACCTCGATAGTCCTTAGCTCGCACAAGTTTCTCAACTTCTGAGAGTTGTCGTTCGTAAGGGGTCGGCAGCTAATTAACGGAAAAACAGATTTCAAACAGATTTAAACTCCGAGCCACACGTCAAGAAAAAACTGTTGAGAGAAAACAGCCCATATATGGTAATTATGAAAATTAAGGTTATATTTGTTCGGAGAGAATTGAAGAAATCATCATTCTGAATTACTGATGAACTTTCAAGTATACTTGCTCAGAGTACTTGAAATAATTCATGATTGAATTGAGAGACCCCGTTTCTTTGAAGACTTTTGCTTATCTAGACACCACAACATAATTTAATGGCCAATTCATTAAGGATTATATCCACTATTTTCAGGTAGTTACATCGAAACTAAACTAGACTAATCACCTGATTGTTTCTAGAGTATACATTTGTTTTTAATTATTATTAATTCATATTTCCTACAAGATGAACCTATTGTATAGCAAAATCCATGTCAAATCTTCATAGTAAAAATCTCACTATTTGAGTTTAGCTTTACGAGGAGTATCACATTTATAGCCTAGTTAACAAGTTGCAAATAGTTGAAAATGATGAAAAAATAGATATAATGGTCGAAAAAGAAGTGCAATGGCTTATTCGATCCCAAAAAAATATGACAAAACCATTTTAGCACATAATAAATAGCAAAAGTTATAAACAAAGCATATCTAGAAAAAAGATATTTAAGTTTTTGCAAATCCTTCAGAAACTATGAAGAATTGGGAAATTTAAAAAGAAAATCATTAAATAGAAGGAACTTCACGAAAAAAATCGCACCTCCCGAAACTATATCCCTATTATTCCTAATTATTTATGAATAGGCGGCAGCGGGTAAATTTGGGGATGCGGACGCGGCATTTGAAGCGAGGACGTTATAAAAAATTGTTTATTCTCGTTGAAGAAAAATCTTCAAGTGAATCATCAAAACAACTATTAGGTAATTATTATTTAACGAATCTTTATTTGACTTACGTCTTCATTGAAGACCACAAAAAATATTTGAATAATTTCCAAAAAAATGTTTCGCTTCGTGATCTTCTCATCAGTATTTTTAATAAGATCACGTTTTTGTAACCAATAAAGACATTTAGTATGTTGAAAAAACATTTTTAGTGCCATTTGTTTATAAAATTTTCATAAACAAATAGATTATGTGAGTATGATGTTTCCTAGAAAAAAAATTTAATTGTTTATATTTTTTTTTAATATTTCAAAGGTTTGAACAATCAGTCAAGAAATGTTTTATATTTTGAAAATCATAATTGACATTTCTCTACAAATTAACAAAAAAATGTTTCCATTAATAATTTCATTGTTTATTTACTGAACAATTTGTTGNAAATAATATCTAATAATTGAAAAAACATTTTCCCGCGGCGGGCTATTTATAAATAATTAGAAATAATAGAGATAGCGCTTCGGGAGGTGAGACTTTTGTTCGTGAATTTTCTCCTTTTTGAAGATTTAATTTTTGAATTTCTCAGTTCCTTATAGTTTTTCAAATATTTGCAAAAACTTGAATACCTTTTCTCATACCTCAATTTGTTTTTATAACTTTTTCAATTTTTTTATGTGCTGAAAAACTATTTAGACACATTTTTCGAGATATCATCCCGGATCGAATAAGTCATCGCACGTATATTCCGACCATTAAGTATATCTCTATTTTTCATCATTTTCAACTTGTGAACTAGACTATTAGTCGTGACCTCAAGTCGATTCGAATTTTAACAGTTGGATTCATTTTACATAAAATATACCAATTCTACTTTCGATAAAAATGAATTCATATTTTTAATTCTGAAGGAAAAGTTTTTTAACATTCAGTACTTTCCTAAGATATATTCCGAGTTACATCACTGAATGATCATCCGGTATCTGTTTCTAGAAAACCAGGGGATTTTTGAATAGATAAATTGATTCTCTACTATCCTGAATTTCAAATATATAGTGATACCACACACTTACCAAGTTACCATTTCGAAACTGTAATTATAGAGATCAAAATGTAGTGAATCATTATGAGTCGCTAGCGAGAGCAAGATGAATTCTGTTTTCTTTGAAAAAATATAATTTTCTCTAGCATCATGATGAGATAATAGAAATCAGTGGGATTATAACACATCCAAAGGGTAAAAAATAATTTTCATTGATCAGCTGTAAATTATATTAATCAAGTGTGATGATAGCAGAGTTGATTTTAAGCTCCATATGTCTATCATATTGATAAACAATTTGATTGAATCAATGCTTCAACAGACCTGTTTCTGGTGAATCAAAAGTTGTTATTTGTGGATTAACGAGAGTTAACTTTTAAACGTGCGATTTCTAGCATCTAATCCTCTCATTGTCAAGTTGAGAGGAATGTTGGGAGAATGTTGTTTCAATAACATCATCCGTTGAATGGATTTGAAAGGAAATTTCGAATTTTGAAAATCTTCTTCTTTTATTTTATTTTTTCTTTATTTATGTAAAAACGATACTCACATAAAGCTGTTAAAAACAATAATTCATAATACTTTATTGATTGAAAGAACTTGATTTCGTAGGAGATTACTACAACTTTTTTACAAGTTTTTAACTTGCAATTTTGGTATACAGGATGTAACATAAGTACGTTAAAATATTCAATATTCAATGTTGTGTCCGGAAATGCTTTTATTCCGAGATACAGGATGTTGAAATTGAATTTTTTTGTTCGTTTTTCAAAAATAACTTTTGCAAAAAAAAAGTTATTTGCACGAAATTTGGTACCCGCTTTATTTTGAAGTGTGAAATCATAATTTCGTATTAATCGTGCATGTAACGTCTAGAGGGCTCTGCAAACGCTGTCATTATTTATTTCAAGTTACCTTAACTTTTTTGACAGTAAACTTTTGGTACTTCTCATAAAAAATCTTATTCCCACATCTTTTCCAAGTAATAAGGTACACTTCCTCAACAACGCTGGAGGTGATACTTTCTATATCGATTCATGTTACTTAGCTCCTAGGGTGCTAGTGAAGTTGCTGAGAACATAAGTTTTTGCAAATTTTGTTTTTTGTATCTCGAAATCGAATGATTTTTCAATAAACATTTTATAGTCGAATGTTATTTATTCCAACGAGATCCATCTCATACTTAGTTTTTGTAACGTTCTCAGCAACTTCACTTAGCGTCCCAGGAGTTAAGTAATAGAAACAAAGAAAGAAATTTATTCATTCATGGACCAACTACATGGTATCGAACATGTCAACTTATACTTATAAATATGTAAACAAACAAACATGTAAATATACATTCAATACATATAAACATAGGACCATAAAATACAGATATATATACATATATGTATAAATAAAAATGTAAAAACGTATAGATGTACAAGTGTAAAAATGTAAGATTAAAACATAAAAGAATAAGATTATTTACACACAGATATCCACAAAAACTCAATCAGCGAAATACTCTTGTAATGTATAATAAGATTTAGCCAATAAGAAATCTTTCAGTGATTTTTTTAATTCGAGAGTATTACAGGCCTTCATTAGATTAGGGAGTTTATTATATATTTTTACCCCAGCATAAGTTGGCGATTTTTCAAATGCGGATGTTCTGTGAGTCATTGTTATTAAATTTGAAGCATTTCTAGTGCAATATTGATGGTGGTAATTGTTTTTTATTAGCTCATTTTCATGCTTTTTAATGTGTAAGCAACTTTTATAANTTTTTCGTGAGGTCTTCGAATTGGGTATCGGTTGACATGATTCATCGTAAAGCATTTTGAATTGATCACAGAAATTCTGGAAATTGACCGATAATGATTTATCGTAGGATATATCCCATTCCTTTGTATCTAACATTGTTTTCAACTGACGGATATTCTTAAATGATATGTTTCTGTGGAAGCCAGTAGGGATAATATCTACTTCAGGTTCAGGAGTGCTGTAGTTATAATGCATAGAAGTTGCTAAATGATCTGAGAGGTGAGGATTGAATGTTGTTTGAGTACATTTATTAAGATCCAAGTTAGTTATAATGTAGTCAATTTCACTAATTGAAGTTTGATTGTTTTTATTAGTGCAAATTCTTGTAGGTGTCGAAACTAAATTGTGGCATTCATATGAATCCATCAGATCCTTTAATAATTTAGATTGTCGTTTTTCTTGTCTACAAAATCAATGTTTAAATCACCACAAATTATGATTTTATGAGTAAATACTTCATTGATAATGAGAGACAATTTGTCAATAAAGTTCGTAACACAGCCATTTGGGGGCTGTATATGCAAATCAAGCATATTTTTACATTCGCAGTTATTTCTAGCATACAGTACTCAAGTTCTATCTCCTCAGAAAATTTGTTTGTCATTGGCCTATATTTATTCCTGTATTGTTTTTCTTGTAGATAGCCGTTCCTCCATGAATTCTTGACTTTCTGCAAAAAGATGTCATCAACGTATAATTAGGAATAACTGCCATGTTAATGTTCAAATAATTTATCCAGTGTTCACTTAAGCACAGGAAGTCAATATTTGTCTGAATTAATATAATTTCAATTTGATTTATTTTTGATGCCATGGATTGTACATTAATATGTAATATTTTCAGTACTTTTATAGATTCTAAGCCCATTTCAGTTCTAAAAAATCAGAATGATTTATTGTTTCGTTCATCTCTGTAAAACGTGACTTATCTATATTTTCTGTTCTTGATTCATGAGGAATAAACTCAGACTGAGATACGTGATCATCTTGAGTTCCGTTGTTATTTGTTAATTTGGGTTCTTGTGCAAAGGTTTCAAAATTCTCTGAAATCTTATCTTCTGCAGCTGGCTTTATTTTCTCATTTATGAATGTGATGAGAGCTTTGCTTACCAACACTATTCCTGAGTTTTTCAGCATCTCACTATATCTATGAAAATGAAACCATTTCAGATAGCTGTTGCATTCAAAAAGTTTTACTGAACTAGTAAGATTACGTAGCTTCTTGGATAACATAAGGTTATTTTCATAAATATCGTCATTTTTACTCCATCTGTTGTAGGCGTACGGCTTTGTAATTATGACGGTATTTGTGTGACTTGTACTTTTGATAAATGATACTAACCACAACCCCAGAATATGAAGTCAATATCTTCACCTACCACAAAATGGAGGAACATTTAATAATTTCCTGAAGACAAACACATTAATTTCGATATTTCTAGGAATATTCCTTTTTATCTGCCATATGGCAACTCCGACAACCCGATAAGGTTTGTTAAGTTATTTTTTGTTTATAAAAACGATAAAAAATGTCAGTACAACAATGAACATCATTGTTCAGTTAGAATATTCTCATTTAGTTTTCGGTTTTATTACTAGAAAGGTACCACGTCAACCATCTCTAAAATGGTCAATTCTCGTCCATTGGGAAAAAAAAATTGAAGCAATTTTTATTTACGGTGCGACGCGTAACTTTCACAAGACCGAAAGGATTTTCAATGAACGTTTNTATTTTTGAGAAAGTTACAAAATGCTTTGTTTATTAATGATTTACTAATAATATTTATTGAATCCCTGTTCTAATTATGTTGTACATTTCAGATATGTATTTCCATTATGTTTGAAAACAACTTACAAATATGTTTGGTAAATGATACTCACTGTTCTTTTCCTGTAATATCTAATAACTTTTCATATATTGACTTAACAACATCAAATGATTTCGAACTAGTTATACTGTAGACTAGGACATATCCATGCACGTCGATACTATACTGGGATGGAAAAATTGAATATTCATCTTGACCAGCAGTATCTACAAGCTTCAGTTCGTATTCTTGGGAATTGATTCTTGTAGATTTAGTGAATGCTAATAAAAAATTAAAGTGAGGAGTACTAATTAAAATTAAACCATGGAAATAAATACAACTCACTGTTTTCTATGGTAGGATCATAGGAATCCACAAATTGTCCCTCTACAAATTGAATACTGAGTGACGATTTTCCTGAAAATAAAGAACATTCTTGAAAATTTCATCTGTCAATTTCACTTCAAAATAAAATTTTCATGCATTAATTTCATTACCCAAATTTAAATTTTTTGAGTTGACCCGTTCAAAAAATAAAGAGGGGGTGTTAAAGAAATGCACTTTTTCATCTTATCGAGAAACTTGTTTCCAATTAATCAATTCACTATGGAAGAAAACAGCTGACTTCTGCACCTGAGATACCAATTCTATCTAACCTGATTATGCTAACTTGTTTAGCTGAAGCTCAACGACAGACAGCGCTTTAGTTCAGATGTGGCAAAATGTTTGTGTTGGATAATGTTTATTAATTCACAAAAAAAGGTATTTTCATGATTTCAAAATTGGTATGATCCTTTTCATTACTGACGATAACAATCTTTACTTACCGCATTCTGTTTAGCAGATGTTTCTAGAAATATTGCCTTCCATTCATCTGCCAAACGTTTACCCTCTTCAGTTGCAATCGTTCTTTCCATGTGTAAGTCTGTTTTGTTCCCTACCAGAACTACTGGGACACTGAAATATTTATTACATGAATACCGGCAATGAAATAAGAATTGAATATTTCAGATTTTTCTTGGTAACTGTNTTGTCCCTCTACAAATTGAATACTGAGTGACGATTTTCCTGAAAATAAAGAACATTGAACCTTTCATTGAAAATCAAGAATAATATTTCATACCTACTGATCTGTAGCCCATAACTGCAATTTTGCGTTGTTTTGAAGGCATTTTCCTCTAATTAATAAATATTACAAAAATATTGCAAAGCTTTTGAGGTATGTAAATAAAATGATAAAAAATATAAAAACTTAATAATATGACAAACAAATAACACAAATCACACTACGATCTCATGGACAGACAGCCTTGGACAGAAAAAGGCGAAGGCAAGATATACCAGAAAATATAGAATTGTCTTTTATTTATGGACCAACCAATGACCGATCGTCTTCAACAACAAATTATATATGTATATATGTAAGGGATATCAATAGAAAACTCCCTTTTGGATTTTTCTGGAATCAGTGAAAACTAAATTGTCCACCTTCAACACCAGACGTTTAATCAGATACATTAAAAAGTGTACGTTAAAAGTCCAAGGTAAATATCAACCATCAGCTGTTATCTCATCGCAAATTTTTTCATACAATGATAGTTGTGTTTTTTTATGCAACTTTTGGTGGAAATGACAGATGTCGAATAAATTTCGTGCGATAAAAACAGACCTATTACAATCAAGAATCAAGTAGGTTCCATGTTCCTCATACCACAGAATACTGAAAGGAAAATATTGTTAGACATCGCTAATTGTTTCACGAACCTTGAATTGTACCCACCGACAAAGGTTATGTCGATGATTGTACCAGGAACACAACTGCTTTACAATATGTCACTTTTACGTCATCCGCTGATGATACCAAACCACCAAACGTGAACGCCTCAAAAAGCTATTGAAATAAGGCAATTATTTAAAATGAACATAAAATTTCTGATGGATCGCTTCAAACAAATAGAAACGCTTTAACATTTCAAATTGACCAATAGATGCTTCCATTGGATCAATCGGTGGACTCACCAGTGAATTTAAGAACTCGTCTATGTGGTGACTCAAAAATATAGGAACTTCCTGAAAAACTGTATTGTACACAAAACGGTAGCCTTAAAAAGACGAATTCAAATTCATCAGTGAGTTCAATGATTGATCTACTGGTTTCATCTATGGGTCCATTCAAAAATTTAGCGCATTTCCATTGATTGAAGCAATCTATCAAAATTTTTCTGTTGAATTATAGGAACACTCCGTTCAGCACACTTATTTGAAATATTGTAACCTTTCTCTTGGTAAATTTTCATAAAATGGAAAATAATTTGAGAGATCAAAAAACTTTATTTACTATTACTATCACGATCTGATATCTGATATCACTTGCTTTTTGTGACGTCACTCTGGTGACGTCACAAAATCGCACATGTGCAGTTGAAGAATGACCAAAGGGTGCTAATAACAACTTAGCCATATTACTGAGGTCTGTCATTGAACTGAGCCTAAGATCCTCTTCTGATGGCTCCAACTTGGTTAGTAAATGCTTGTCCAGGTTGAGAAGAGTGTTACACGTGTGCGAAAGGTATTTTTCTTGTAAACGTTATGATTCTGTCTTTCCATAAAATATCATATCCAAAATTAAATGTTTCATATCTAATACTTTCATTACATAGTGCTCTGGGTAGACAGGCTAATAACTTGAACATTACCCTGTAATTTATTCACAGAATGATAAACAATATTCTGCGATTTAATAGACTGACTGACTTGACTTCATTCATAACGTAGGACTTCTGATTCGACGGGGAAGCAGATAGTCCATTTTGAACAAGTTTTCCCGTTTTGTTGTGTGACTGTTTGCCGTCCGAAATACGTATGTTGGAATCTTATATATGTATTGTTGTCCGCCGTGATATGATTAATATGTATATGTGCATTGAAATAGTTCGTGGCATTTGGGGTCTCACTTCAGGTGAGTATCTTGAATACCACAGGAAGGGTTATGATCGTTTCACCGAAGACTGGCAAATTGCTCAAGATAGCCAAAGCCATTATCAAATGAAACGTTAACGTAGACAACCAACTGTACAAACAAACGTAAGCAGATCAATCTAAGCAATATTTAATTTTAAAATGTGTAACCCGAATACCCTATCCAAGTATGATGGACCCTTCCATTTAGATAATATATATATTTAGGTCTTACACTTATGCCAGATTACCAGGTCACTTTTTGTTCTTTTCGCAACTTTTCGATCGACGGTTCTAATCGATATTTCGAGTTATCGTTCAAAATAAAGTGATTCGTAAAGCGGCTGGTTTTGAATAATATACTATTTTTGTTTTATCGAATTAATGGCGCTTAGAAGATAGTGTTAGGTGCACGAATTAAAAGAGAGAACATGTTTTTCCTTGAAACGTGGTAAGGTTTGCGTACGGATTTGCCGTTGAATTTGTCATTGTGATGCTTGATTTTATGACTAATTGGACATCTAACCAATTTTCGCATTGATTTCAGCGTGTTGTTTTTGTGTTGATTGAAAATAATAAAAATCACCATTCCATGTAGTAACATTGTTTTATTTCCTTTGATCAAAATACATGGGCTTTTTGGAGGCGACTACGTATATATTACATGCCCTCGTATACACCATAGCTATAAATTATTGGAAATGAACGGATAAATGTACCTGTGGTATATCATGTTTATTGATGCAAGGTTTTTCTATTAAAATGCACATCCTGAATTTCCACATGAACTAATGATCTGCCATTTGTTTATTCGAAAATACATTTAACTATGAAGTCCGAAGGGGATTTTTCCCTGCCGTTCTGAAATACTGTGAAATTAATTAGCTATCAAATCCTTCAATTATCATTCAAATTATTTCAGAAATTATATAATGAATGTTAATTTGGTGATTTTTACTCGAAGGTTACTACTACTACACTAAATATATACAACACGTTGTACCAGTACTTTCCATCGAGATAATCAATTTAATGGTGAAATAGTTATGAATTGACTAATTTATTTATAGAAAATATATTTGTAAGCTCAAGTGTAATCAACCCAACTGAAAAGTACTGCTGAAAATGAAAAAATCTTACCGCATTTCTCAGTTTTGGTTTTATTTTAATTACTTCAGGTGGAAATTCTGAAAGTGAGAGTCTTCATTAGAGCTACATATCAATCTGTGGGCCCAGTTGTTTGACAGCTTGAGAATGTAGGTGAACTTTGAAATGAAAATATATATATATAAACTTTTCATATATTGACTT
>NW_019291423.1:24486-35193 GCF_000500325.1 Leptinotarsa decemlineata | reverse complement strand
TCTACTATCACTTTTATGTGAGTTGATTCTGTCTTTGAGTAATCTTGACGTTTGACCAATATATTCCCTACCACAATTTAAGCATGGAATAGAATAGATTAATTGATATTGAAAGGTGATTGGAGTTTTATCTTTAAGTATAGAAAATAATTTATTGATGGTGAAAATGGTTCTAAAAGCTATTTTTACATTTAAATATTTGAAGATTATGCATAACTTGGGTGTCATATCACTTATGTATGGTAAAGAAGAGAAAAGTATAGGAATTGGAGGGGAACGTCAATGGTTGACGTACTAAATAAGATCTTCTTAAGTAGAGGATCCGGGTAGGAGTTGTTAATAAATGATAATACTTAAACTTTTTTTATGAAAAGAAGATTTCCGATCCTTCTCTTTTAATTTTGAAATAATTCAACACGACAATGTCAAGTTTTTGACAAGAAACAATGTGAGAATGCTTATTTGAAATTTCGTTTATCGTGGTGATTTATATTATTTTAATATCACAATTTCTGTTAGTAGAAATCAATAAAAGTAGTGCAAAAATGCGCGAGTATGACCGGTGTCAATAGATCGACAATTTTTAGAATTCTTAAGGAAACTCAACAAGGAAAACAGCTTTCTGGAGCCGAAAGTATTTACGGGCAGAAAGTGTTTGGTTATCGACGAAGAAGTCTAGAATTCTATTAGGAGAACAGTACTTTTTTACACAAGAAACGAAATACCTACATCAAATAAAGTTTTGTCAGTTATATGTGACAGATTTTTACCTCATATAAGAAGAACTAGATTATGGGAGATATTACAAGAACTGAACTTCACTTTTGGAAAACAAGATAGAAAGAGAATGCTAGTAGAAAAATCAGAGATTGCAGGATGGAGAAGAAACTATTTAAGAGAAATAATGAAAGCCAGAACACTGGGCAAATCTATTTTTCATTCGGATGAAACATGGGTCAATGGGGGTTATACCGTCTCAATGGTTTGGCAAGACCAGAACATCAAAAGTGGAAGACAAACCTTCGTGGAAGGTTACCCCAGTAGACGAGTTGAGAAGCTACCGAAATTGTGTTGCAGGAAGGCAGATATTACTTAGTGGTTACAAATTAAAGCTATTCCTTTCGAATTAACCATTTTATAAGCGCAGCTCCTCAACTTGGCTAAACATCATAAGTCAAAACGTCAAGTATGTCACCGATGAGATGGTAAACTAAAGAAATGACAGTTCTTCGGTTGCCGCCTTATTAATGTGAATTGAATCTAATAGAGTTGGTTTGGGCTTAAGTTAAAGGATTCATCGCAAGGAATAACAAGACCTTCAAACTGTGTGGAGTGAAGAAATGCCTATACATTGCTTTGGAAATAGTCGCTTGGAAAAAAGGCATCCACAAAACAATCAAAATCGAAGCAAAATAAATAATTCCAGTGAAGAATCACTCAACGAATAATATTCTGATTATTTTATAGATCTGTAGAAGGTAACAATCCTGAATAAAAAACTTTTTCAAATATAAATTGTCCGTCTCAAAATAAAATATCTAAACAAAATTAATTTTCACGATATTTCAATTATCTTCGCATCATATAGAATATATCATTGAAAAATTATATTAATACCCACAGTCCGACGCCTATTGATACTATCTTTAACGCAATATGAGAAACAGTGTAGGTCGCCTCTTTTGACGTTCATTGTCGCAATTCACTATTTTAATGGCTCGTTAGCGGCGTCCTCGAGGGGCATAGCGGGTAGAAATATCTCAGTGACTTTGTGGATTGTTGCTTCCTTTGATAAACTGGCATGTTTGCATCCTTGAAATTCTTTCACTCTCAGACAATACTGAATGTACTATAGCTGCCTAGCAGTGAAATCTGCAGTGAAATACAGAGGACAAAACTTGTCGGCGGTCGATGTCGAAGCTTAGCTTTGGAGAGGCTCTTTGATATTCGAGGTTTGAGTTCTCTGTCGATCCCTTAGATGGCGTCTTCGTAAGAGAAATGTTATCGCCTCAATTATTCAGGATAGTTCTTTAAGAACAGTTGAGTCCAGCAATGAATTTGTGGTTCAGCCTAGCACCACTGATGAGACGTAGATGGCGGGTTGAAATAGCGCTGTCTGGTGTTGGATCATAAATATGTTGTGTTTGATTTAATATCACAATTTCTGTTAGTAGAAATCAATAAATTTTACTTAGATTATCGATGTCTGTCTTTTTGTTTATATTGTTTTCTTTAATTTTCATTTTAGCCATCTCCAGAAATTGTCTTTCATTTAAAACTGGTTCGAAATGGAGAATTTTTTTGTATAATCGACTGAATGATCTTTATCTTGAACGTGTTCTGTTAGAACACACAGATTTCATTTCAAATCTTTACAATTACTTTTATTGAGAACTATTCGGATTTTTAAATTGTTTTTCGTTTGTCCTATATAAGGAAACCCAGTCATGTCTGATACTTAGAAACAGTGCTCGTTTTGAATTTATTCTATGCGTTCTTCCATTTCAGTATTGAATATTGGTGGAGGGCGTAATTACCATCATTACCCCCATAAATCCGCCCTTGAAGCATAGAACTACTAGTTTTCAAGTTTGGACCCTTTATATATTGCACACCGAGAATGAAAGGGGATCAACTCTCAAAATGCTATTTTTGAGTTAGTAGCATTGTACGATTCACGGGAACGGTTTTTATATTGTAGCTCACAGGTATTTTCAAATATGTTATATATACTTATAATTCCAACAGGAATTTCCGAACTTTGACTATTGATAACGTCCATCTTGTTGAAGCTACATCTGTCAAATTAGTTTTCATTTATTCAGTGTTTTGCCAAATTACCATGGACGGATAGAGCATTCAACAAAGAAAATTTTCGAATTTGGGACGAAATCAATAAACATGAGATCTGGCGGTTAATGCCGTAGCCAGAAAACAATTTAGGGGGGGGGGTTTGCTTTGGTGGAGCAGTAGAAAAACATGAAATATAAAAATAACGAAAGAAAGAAAATTATCTTTCATGATCATATATATTCATAAGAAAACTATTACAGAAATATTAAATTTTTTTTACAAAATTAAATTTAGTTTTCTAGCTTTCTTTGCAGCAAACAAATCAATTACCTCCTCGGTGTCGATGTCAATTCTACGCTGGATTGACATTAACGCCAAACCGTTTAGTCGTTCCTGTCTTGTGTAGTTTCTTAAATAAGTTTTAAGGTGTTTCAGAGAAGAGAAAGTCCTTTCAGGGGTACATGTGGAAACAGGTAGTGTCGCCAAGATCTTTGAAAGTTTGTACGCACATTGCCGTAAGGTTTTTCCATTGTGTTTCGGAGAAGTTTTTTTCAATATTCTCTTTCAAACACTTGGTTCGTTTTGCCAAGGACTTGATAGAATTTATAACGGATTTTATAATTCTAATAGTATCTGTATCTGTAGAGTGGAGAGGGTGAGTGTAGGCCCACAGCACTTAGGCCACATGCGACCCATTGTACATCCTCCTAAGGAGTTGTCCTCCTAAGTCATCGTAGATCCTGTCCTTTCCAGGAAGGTGTGCAGGTCCCTTGTTCGTGTCATCATGGCTTAAAACAGGTTGGAGCCTGGCTCCCTTACCTTTTCGACTTATATTCGTCAGAGAGACAAACGGGTCAAGACTGATTTATGGGATGGCGGCATGAATGTCCTCAGACATCAGTACTGCCCTTCACGTGGACCCCTACCTGGCTGGGGTGTTTGGATGGAGATATTGTTCATCTTTCAACGGAGGACATGAGGGCCTCACTCGACATAGCTTCCCTAACTAACGGATTATCGTGGGTTTCTGCGCAATCAAAGATTTGCTGATTCCTCGACTAAATAGACTGCTCAATGGAAGGCAGCTGTAAATCTCTGCGGATGGCTTCGTTCCGTACGAACCACAAAGCATTCACTATCATTCGTATTAACTTATTTTGCAATCCCTCCAGAATGGAGATATTAGAAGGAGCC
Source organism: Leptinotarsa decemlineata (assembly GCF_000500325.1). Taxonomy (NCBI): domain Eukaryota; kingdom Metazoa; phylum Arthropoda; class Insecta; order Coleoptera; family Chrysomelidae; genus Leptinotarsa; species Leptinotarsa decemlineata. Next base: position 31,206 of record NW_019291423.1, on the reverse strand, counting down.
GCTTGTCTCCAGACGCCTGAAGCATACATGATGACAGGCTTGAACATCGTTTTATAGATCGTAATCTTGTTCTTTAGGTTTAATTTAGAACGTCTGTTGATCAGAGGGTGCAGACTTTTGATCCGACCCTCGATCTTTGCCTTCATGGTTGTTATGTGCGGGTTCCAGGTAAGCCTACGGTCTATTAGAAGGCCTAGGTACTTTACCCGCGCTTGCCAGTCGATCTCCCTTCCAGAGATCCTCACTTTTATGGCCGGAGAAGATTTCAATATTCCCATGGTTATCGCCTGAGTCTTGTCCGGGTTCACTCGGATCTTCCATTCGAGGTACCAGCGCTCGAGGTCGTTTAATGCACGTTACATGTAGACGACACCGAGCTCTCGACCCATGGAAGATGAGAGAAGAGCCGAGTCATCGGCGTACAGAGATATCTTCACACGCTCAGACCTCTTGAGGTCACTGGTGTAAAGTGAGTACGGCGTAGAGAAGAGCACGGCCCCTTGCGGCACTCCAGCGAGGATCTCTCTGTTGTCGGACAGAAAGTCCTCTACTCTAACCTGAAATGTTCTGTCATTCAGGAAAGACCCAATCCACCGGATCAGGCCCCGAGGCAGGTCGAACGCGATTAGTTTATGCAGAAGGCCTTCGTGCCATACACTGGACAGGTCACTAGGAGACATCTCTTTTATATCAGCAGGTTTAGGCCAAGACTCGCCGAACACACACTCTCTCATTGACGATAACTCCTGACACTCGCATAGGACATGCCTGACAGTTTCATCTTCCTGTTCACACATCCTGCATAGAAGTGTGTCCACTAGTCCCATATTATGGAGGTGTTTTCTTAGTTGATAGTGGCCAGTCAGAAATCCTTCTGTTAGACGTAGATTTTTCCTGGTCATCGCTAGATATTTCATCGACGCCAGCTTCCCAGGGTCGCCCAGGGTGATCCTGGCAAGATTGCATCCTTTGATTTCATCCCATCTCATTAGGGATTAAGCGTGGGTATAACATTTGGCTACTTCCGCAGTTGCCGAAGTCATCAGGCCGTAGGTGCCACTGGGTCCTAAAATTCTTAGTCCAGCCGCTTCCTTGGCTAAAGAGTCGGCGATTACCTTTACTTCTGTCGTGCCCTTTAATCCACCTCAGGATAATGCTATTATCTACCGAGGCTTTGGCTAAATCTTGACGGCACTCTAGTACTAGGCTAATAGGGCTTGTCTGCTATCAGTGCAGATTGTTATTTTTTTGCCAGAAATATTTCTTTTGTGGCAATTGAGATACCAGCCAGTTCTGTTTGAACCACGCTGGTATTTTTCCCATTCCCCACTTAATCCTTAGGCTTAGTGATCTGGAGTACACTCCATATCCTGAGCCTTCTTTGATTTTTGAACCATCTGTATATATGCGTATTGCATTTGTAGTACTGACTCTGTGTTCTGTTTAATTTGTATTTTGTAGGGTTTATTAAACACAAACCTGGGTACAATTGCATCAATGATTGCCTGCAGCAGAGGTTGCGCAGTAAGCGCTTCTCGCCATAGGCTCAGCCTCAATTGACCCATTCCTACTTCAAGGTTTACACCAGCCATGTGCAATCGTAACATGGACGTTAGCGCAACCTTCTTAACGTATAGGTCCAGAGGAGACAGACAAGTAATTAACTCCATTGCCGCGGTTGGTGTTATTCTCATGCTCCTGTGATGTTCAAACAAGCCAAACGTTGTATTTGAAATAATTTCTGGATGTTTCCGTAGAGGGAACCTGAAAATCAGCTACCAAGCCCAAGGCAGCAGGGCGCAAAATAGGGCAGCAGGCGCGCGTGTGAATGAAAAAAATACTTTTTTCAAATGAAGAAATATATGTAGAGTTTGAATTAAATCAAGGAGGTTACGTACAGCGCCATCTGGCCGCGAATAGATCAAGCAATAATGTCGATAATTCTGTCAAATAAGATCGTGAGCTTGAGAGTTACAAGAAAACAAACATACATACATACAGGTGAAGCTAATAAAAGCGTCAAAAAATCTGAAGGTAAAGTGAAAACAAAAAATTAATTCATGTTCCGTCAGCAATAAAATGTATTTATTATTCTAGAATATGAATCTTTGTAGTATATAGATAGGGGCTTTCCTAGCTTTTATTCATATCGAGTAAACATTTTGAAAGGTGACCTCCATAAAGTTTTTGATTTTAAGTGGTATTTCATGAGACTTTTCAAATGGCACACTGATATAAATGGACTTTCAGTGGTGTGGTTCCCAAATGTGCACTGCAGTGTGAAAAGTAGAATCTAATCAAAGTGAATTTTGAATTTTAGTCTCCAGTGGCTAAAATTACCTAAACATTGTTGTCATATCTTCGAGAAAATGGCCAAAACAAGAAGTGGGCAAGTAGACTATATTATGGTGGATGCTATCTTGCAAATTATTACCCAAATTATCAACTATGATTGAAGAACATCTGGAGAAACAATTTGAAAAACAATTACCGTGTCTGGAACAGACACTCGAAGCAAATACAAACGAAAAAGTGTCCTTAAACGATAGAATGGATATGCTTGAACAAAAACTGAAGTTCAATTCTTTGAGAATAATTGGATTGGAAGAAGAAATGAGTGAAGATTCACTTACTGAAGTACCTACTTTATTTATTGAACAATGCACTGAAAGTTAAACTACGGCGAATGACATAAGTAATGTATTTCGCATAGGAACTATTAATAATTCTCACAATAAGGCTAGTCCTAGGGTAGTGCTATTCACCTTTGTGTCGTTCCTAAAACGTAATGAGATATTGGCAACTAAGAAAAAGCTGAAAGGAGCATTAACGTTTATAAACGAAGATCTGTCTGATGCACGTTACAAAATCCAGGGAAAAGCTAAATATAAATATGGAGTGAGAAACTTATGTTCTAGGAATGGCAAAATATTTGCAAGAGTTGACAACACCGTTAAATTATTAAATCGGGAAGCAGACATAGAATAGGTCTTTTTATAATGCAGGTTACTGATAAATGATTTTGAATTTCTTCACACATATTGTTTTGGTCTGAGTCTTGTCGCAAATTTTGATATTATTTCAGCTGTTGAGTCATGGATTAACGAGGATTAACGAGGTCTTACCTTTTAACGTGTGATTCCTAACACGGGTTGGACGATAGCAAGTGAAGATCGATTGTTCAGACTAGGGCTTGAACCACCGACCAACACGGCAGTCAATTCGATTGAGTGAACAAAGCACCCACGCTGAACTGCTTGGCTACCAACCGAAATGATGGCGAAATAGTTGATGTACAGCGGTACAATATGATAACATCCGACAGAAATTTGCAACACATTAATTTGACTACTGATGGAGGACTTTTTATAGCAATAGATAACACAATGGATTGTTCTGCAATTTTATCGTTGATACTGTTTAATGTACCGCTGCGATGCACACGTTTGTTATTCGAATCCAACTACCCTTTAAATTTATATGGATCCAGATTAATCTTTCTCAAAGTAGGCGATAACGCCCCCTTGTGGGCGCTGGAGGCCCATATGGGGGCAGTAAAGGGCACAGAGAAGATTGGTTGACAGATTATTTAATCAGCTTTGTGTTGCTAATGATGAAGATTTCAACCGATTGCTATTTCATACAGAAGTGCGTTGGTTATCAAGAGGTAAACTGTCTGACTCTATTTTATAATCTATTTGACTATGTAATAGAGTTCTTGAAAAACAAAAACAAAGAATTGTAAGACAACCTCATCACTTTAAAGAATGATATGATTACGTACTTGGCAGACCTGTATAAATTATTTAATGATGTCAATCTCCAACTTCAAGGTGACGACTTGAATTTGATTAAAACAAAAAATGTCATTGCTGCTTTCGTAGCCAAATTGCTCTTTTGCAAGAATAATATCGGTAAACGTGAGTTTCGCAATTTCCCTAATTTGTCAGCAGTATCCTTCAACAACGACGACTTGCTTGTTTACTGCCAACATTTGGAGAACCTCCACAGTGATTTCGCAGTACGACTCCAGGACATTTTGAAATTATAAATACCGGACTGGGTGTTGGATCCTTTTTCAAATCTCTCAGAAAAGTCTCTTAGAAAATACGCAAACAAGACTTGAGAAACATCCCCAGCACCGAGATAGGAATCACATGTTAAAAAAGGTAAGACCTCGATAATTTCTCCTTTTTGAATGCCAAACAATTCAATTATATTACCAATCATAACAATAGGATCTTAGATTTATGTTTTGCAAATGTTGATGATAAGAAAGTAAAGCATTGCATTTCACCGCTGGTGAAGGAAGACTCCCACCATCCTGGTTGGATATCTCTGGATACCTCTCATGATACAAATTGCTTGCTGCTTCTGCATTTTCCCCGGTTTGTATAAAACAGACTATCATATCCCATTTTTCATAATTCTCTTACTTCATTGCGTATGTGTTTGTAAATTGAACAAAAACCACTACTTGAAGAGCGCCTTTACTGCCTACATCAAAATTTGACAGCTACCAGTAAAGATTGGCATCACACCATGATTACTATTAGATGTTGAGAAATTTCATGTCGAAATGAGAAGAAAGCGTACTACCATTTTGTCCTGAGAACAGAAGGCATCTATCGAATATGGAAATACCTGGGTTATCTCGATAACCGTAAGAAACAAACTCAGTTACCTGATAACCTTACGGATGTTGATGTGATCAATGAGTTTTTTATTAACGGAGTTTCAAAACATCCCGTTGACCAAAATGTACTGGAATATTATGAACAAAATACTTCACGAATCATTAAACATCTTGACTTCGACCCTGTATCAGAATACTGCATGCAGAAAACTCTGTATGGTTTGAAATCAAATGTTCATGGTTCAAACGGTATCAACTTGAAATAATTACTTTTGATGTGCTGTCCATATATTTTTCCAATTGTTGCGCATATTATAAATTTTTGTCTCTGACACAGTGTTTTCTCGGAAAAATGGAAACATGCACTAGTCCAACAATATCCTAAGAAACAAAATATAGAAGAACTCAAAGATCTTCGATCTGTGAGTGTTCTACCCATGCTGTCTAAGGTATTGGATAGACAGATTGCGAGATTATATTTGTCAGTTCGGTGTAAATCCTGCGGTTTAGAAAACATTTCACTTGTGAAACCACTTTATTGAATATCACAGATGATATTTTGAGAGGAATTGATAAAAAGCAGATCACAGTTTTAGTTTTGCTGAATTATTCAAAAGCATTTGACAACTTAAATCATGAATTACTACTAGCAACACTGAAATATAAAGGGTCACCTATGAAAGCAGTTTAATTTTCTTTTATTCAGCATGAGTCAAAGTGTAAAAATCAAAGAAGAAATATCATCACCACCACAGTTATCTACAGGCGTACCGCAGGGTTCTATACTGGGTCCATTGCTATTTGCACTTTATACTTTCGTCTTCGAAAATGCAGTCAAACATTGCAACATAAACTGTCACACCAACGATTCGCAGTTTCACCATTCATTCTTTCTAGAAAATATTGGTAATGAACTTGAGAAAATAAGTTAAGATATATCCAATCTAATTACCATATTTAGAAGTCACTGTTTGAAGATGAACGCAGATAAAGCTACTGTATCAGTTTTTGGTAGAAAATACCACAGAAAAAATAGAAAACTTAAATATAAGCATCGAAAATCAAAAAATCTCACTGGTAAGATTCTCCCGCAATTTGGGATTATTTATAGATGATGAACTGAGATTCAAATCCCATATCTATCATATTCGTCAAATATCATTCATTAACTCAAAGGAAATATATGCCAATAGGCAATTCCTAACTCAGAAAATGAAATCAATTATCTGTAATTCATTGGTGCTATAACTCCGTTCAATTATTGTGACTCGATATATGGTCCAACCTTTCAGATGCCGAAGATATCCGTCGTTTTGAAGTAATGCAAAATTCGTGTTTGTGACTCATATATGGGATAAGGAGGCGACCAAATATTATCTCACAAACTGAATTAGCATAAATGGTAGAGTATAGCAAGGAGAAGATTATTGCATTCGACTTGTCTGTTTCACAAAATTATCAGCTCAAAAATCCCACCTTACCTTTCAAACAAAATTACTTTCAGAGAGGATATCCATAATATAAACATTTGTTTTGAAGGAACTGTCACACCTCCAATTCATAGAACAACCACGTATGAAAGATCTTTTTCTTAACAAGTTTTGAGATATATAATTCAATTCCCTACGATTTAAAGATGTTGAGTGAACAAACTTTTAAAAAAAGGATGACAACTCTTCTTCTTAATGAACTATCGAATACAAGTATAAATTAGATTGATGAACTGTGCTGTTCTCGAAAAATTTATTTATTTATTTATTTATTTACGGGTGAACCCCAATATTTGTTTACAATAAATTGTGTAACAATAAAAGCTTATACTATACTATACTAATTATTATAAATACCTTTATGTGTGTAACAAAAGACAATAAAAACAGACAGTATTAACTAATAAAATACATTTATATGACTAATGAGCGAGAGACTTGTTTTTTAAAAGTATTTTGATTATCACAGAAAAAATTGACTTTATCACAGTAGTTATTTCCCAGTCTCAACATTTCAGATAAAGGAGAATGATAACCATAGTTGGTTGAGTGATACGGTGTAAAAAATAGCTTTTTTTGTCTAGTGGACCTCTG
>NW_019291423.1:11449-24116 GCF_000500325.1 Leptinotarsa decemlineata | reverse complement strand
GTATATATATATATATTTTTTTTTTCAAGACATCACGGAGGAATTCAGATACAGAAATACAGCGAGGACATCCTGTACATGTATTGAAACCCACAGCCTTGACAGGAAACAAGTACATAAGAGTGGGTGGGTAGTTATTGTTTTCACTTCTGAGTTCGACATACAGTTCTTCATAAAAGTTTTCATTAAGCGATCTAACAAGCTTGGACTGAAGATTCTTCGTTACAGCAATCATAACTCATCCACCTCTGGTTTTATTTGAACTCCTTGATCTGTCAGTTCTATAGATGTTATAGTTCTCCATACCCAATTCATGATCAGGGATATCACTATTCAACCATGATTCCGATGTCATAATTACAACAGAGGGTATTTATCTGTAGATTCTCTAGTTTTGTTCTTATTCCACCCACATTTTGATAGTAAAATGATATTTCTTGACTATTTAGTTTTTTGATTCAACAATTTTAGGAACACCTCTTATATATTTGATAGTTATATTGGATTCCCCTTTACTTTGTTTATCTGACAGCTCAGAACGCAGCGACCTCAAGTGATCCCTTTGTTTGACTGTTAAGTCATTTGCAACTTTGATGCCATCTCTATCAATCCGTTTTCTGCTTCTCAATATTTGTTTAGCTGTTTCAGAGTCATTTAGCACCACCTTAAGTGGACGGGGTTTACCTGGTATACTGATTTTTCCAAGTCTAATTAATTTTGAAATGTGGTGATCTATCTGACAATTACTCAGTAAGTCGTTTACCATTTTAGTATCATCCTTGACTTCATCATTGATCATAGTTGCTTCTGATTCTTTCATATTATATATTATGACATTTTTAGATCGTGTTATTCTATCTTCCACTTCTGATAACATTCCTTCATCATCTTCCTTCATTGTTTTCACCCTTGCTTCCTTAATTTCTTTATACATTGCTGCTGTTTAAGACTGCATCTCATCCATGATTTTTAGTATCTTGGGAAGTGATTTTGGGCTGCCACGACACCCTTCGCAAAGTAGCATCAGGGTTCTTGCTTTCAACGGGATACAGCGAAGTTCAGTAGCTGATAGGTCTGAGCATTTTTCGTGGAGATATCCACCACAGGAATCACATGATAATTTATATGTTTCGTTGTCGAAATTTATATTGTTATTACATTTACAGCACATGGACGAAATAACTTAACCTCACTTTCAATGAACGCTTATATTTCAAGTTGTTATATGGAAACCTTAGATATTATTATCTGTGTAGTGTAATAGATCGATATAAATGCTATTCAGATTATCATAGTATCTAGAATACCTTTTTGACAAAATTTTTGTTAGATATTTTATAATGGATATTTGGCCGTGTCTACTCGCACTTCACTTCCGTGCTTCTTATAATAGTCAACATTGCAGTGCAAAGTTTTTTTCTACATAATTTCAAATAATTCGGAACACATCCTTTACTTCCTCCGCAATACACAATGATAAGTCGCGATCCTTTGTTTGCAGGCATGTTAGGTGTACACTTTCTCGAACCATTAGTCCGCCCTTTCGTAACGCCCGTGTCGTGAGTGTCATACCGTTTCGTCCAAATGGAAAATTTGGTTATTTGTTCTAAGTATTCATTACGCAATTCCACTATTTTTCTGCCTTTCATAACTGCTTGGCGTTTGTTTGTTATTTTAAATCTAAATCCTAGTTTCTTTCAGTTGTAGGAATCGCATTGCTTTTGTAACAGTCGTATATTGTTATTTTCAATGTTTTTATTAGACGAACATCTAAAGATTCTGGTAATTCTGTCTTGCGTTCATAATGTTTGTTTCTGACTATTTTACGTACAATTCAGAAAGGAATTTCGGTCAAATCTGATGATGCTTGTCATCACACTCGTTATAACAATTATTACTTGTCCAAAGACGCCATATTTCAAACAGACAACAAAAATTTCATTGGTTTCTGAATTGAACATTGATGACACGACGACGATAACCATTCCCGCATTCCCCGATTTCCATTCGTCACCGTAACATGACTTCAAATTTAATTTTATGACTTCTCAGCCAATCATAAAACTCGGTTAGTTAAAATTATCCAATACGAACCGCCAATATTTGAATAGAACTGGCCAATACTTGATGAAAATTCATATTGAAACTAATTATTAATACAGTAATCACACTCGTTATAACTATTATTACTCGTCCAAGGACGCCACATTTCAAACAGACAACAAAAATTTCATCGGTTTCTGAATTGAACATTGATATCACGACGGCGATAACCATTCCCGCATTCCCCGATTTCCATTCGTCACCGTAACATGATTTCAAATTTAATTTTATGACTTTTCAGTAAATCATAAAACTCGGTTCGTAAGAATTATCCAATAATAACAGCCAATATTTGAGTAGAACTGGCCAATACTTGATGAAAATTCATATTAAAACTAATTAATACAGTTTATTGTATGATTTTCACTATAAAAGGTTTCACAAAAGCCGCGGTTTATGTAAAACCTTTTATAGTGAAAATCATACAATAAACTGTATTAATTAGTTTCTTTTTACGAACCGTCAAGTCTACAGTCCACGTTGACCAGTTCGCTGCCGTTTCATTTCTATATATTGGTTTTTTGGCCTTTGAAAGTACCGCCACCTTCAAGAGTGCACAATATTGTTTACTTCGACTATACCTATCTCGAAAATTCACATCGAAGATTGTCTCACTGGCTTCGAAAGGGTTCGATCGAGGTTCGTTAATCCTTAGCTCACACAAGTTTCGACTTTGGATAGTCCTTTTTCCATATAAGATTTAGACCCCAGAAAAATTACAAGGAATGTTTGTGGTTCATTGTTTTTAATAATGACTATCACTTTCTGTGTAGGTACTGAAAATGTTATGCTGAAAATCAATAGACTTTACTTTCCCATAATTATAATTTGTTACTTTGTTCATAGACGAACGAGCAGCGTTCAGTTATGACTGTCGAGATACAGTATGTCCGTCGATAAATTTAGACATAACAATTTGTTTAGAGCCGACGCTTCGTAGGAATGTATACAAGAATTTCTGTGTGACGAACGGTTATTGCCGGCAATTTCGCCGAGCTCGTAATCGTAAATCTTTTTTTTACGAACGACCCGCTGCAGTAGCGAGGAATTTGTATCTCATAGATAGAAATGCACTTATGGCCGAAACGATAACTCAATAAACATTCAATCATGCTTCGGGTGATCGCTGCGGTTGTCCCATAGTCTGGTTCACAAGTGCCATTTTATCGAAAACCTGACCTCCAAGACGGACAATTACGATCAAAATGTCATTCGATTTGGAATGGAGACTAAAAACTTCATTAACAGGACTGGCAAAAGTTACGGAGTGTAGCTAAAAAGTAACGGGACTGGTTTCTGCGATACAAAAGGTGCGAGCGTCAAGGTCAAAGTCGATATTGCAGAGTCGTCTTCCATCCCCCTCCACATTTCAGCCGGTTGGACAACACTCGCTTGCTCAGTTGGACCACAGCTTTGTTCGTGTTGGACCGTCTACCAGTCGCCCGTCGTGTCAATAGAGCAACATTTCAACTTGAAATTTTCAATGGAACTCCGAAAATCTGCAATAGAAACCTACTCTCTGTTACAAGTGTATGGGGATGAATGTATGTCACGTAAACAGGTTTTGGAGTGGTATGAAGACCGATAAGGCATTGAAGATGATCCACACCCAAGATGCCAATAGCCAATTGACAACCGAGAAACGAATCCTACGAAACATCCATAACCTCCCATTACGATACCCCTCCCAAGATTTATATAACCGAATGAATATTACCCCAATCAACTTGAGATTTCAGGAACTACAAAGACGATACGCTACGAAAGTCGTGTAAAGCAACAACACCGGTCTTATCACCACCCTCACCACCCCTTGAACACAATGTGGAGGACCCAGAAGGATACCAAGGAAGAAGCTTCCGTTCCTCCCAGCCAGACTCCAGGGAGCAGTGGAAGACCCAACGTAGCAAATCCGGGACATACTTGAGGAGTACCCACTGGCGATCAGATGAAGGAGAGCACAGGACCTGGAACAACCTGAAATCTCAAACATACTTCCCCCGGCCCAACAGAAACCCGAACCCTCAAGAACTACCACAGCCAAGGACCCGGACACTCCAACCAATAACGCAACTACAAACTCTGATAATTTTAATTCAAATTATTTGTAAAGGAACCTAACCCTGAAGAGGCATAAGTCTATAACAGTGCCTCTCCTTATATCATTATTATGTAACTCATACTGTCAACCACAAATGAATAAACATTGAAATTAATCGAAAACATGTTTTCAAAAAAAATGACGCATGTGAACCGGACTAACAGGTCGAAAGGGCCGAACACATTTCAACGAATCGTCCGTTTTGTCAATATTCGAGAAAAAACTAGAGGACTGTTTCCATGGAATTGGATCCGGAATGGAAATTCTACGGAGGCTAGATGAGAATCGAAGTGGTGGAATTATCCGCGTGCTAGTACAATTTCATTCGAATTGAAAACTAATTGAAATTTATGGTGAAGAAACGAACAAAGAATGACACAGGCCACTATACAGTGTGTTATGGGTTTAATTAGTACTAGTGAACATATAACTTGGCGAATGAATTTAAGCGGAATAATATTTATATAGGGCGACTTACGTCAGTGATGAGTCCATGCTGTGTGGGGAGTATTACAGCATCTGTATCTGTAGAGTAGGGAGGGTGAGTGTAAGCCCACAGCACTTAGGTCACATGTGACCCATTGTACATCTTCCCGAGGTGTTTTCCTCTTAGGTTATCGTCCATCCTGTCCCATCCAGGAAGGTGGACAGGTCACTTGGAAACCGCTCCTTTATATCGGCAGGTGTAGGCCAAGACTCGCCGAACACACACTCTCTTATTAACGACAACTCCGGACACTCGCATGGGACATGCCTGTCAGTCTCATCTTCCTGTTCACACACCCTGCATAGAGGTGTGTCCACTAGCCCCATATTATGAAGGGGTTTCCTTAGTTGACAGTGGCCAGTCAGAAATTCTAATGTTAGGCGTAGATTTTTCCTAGTCATCGCCAGATATTTCTTCGGTGCCAGTTTCCCAGGGTCGCCCAAGGTGATCCGGGCAAGATTGCATCCTTTGATTCCAACCCATCTCAATAGGGATCGAGCATGGGTGTAACATTTGGCGAGATCTGCAATTCTTTGGCTAAAGAGTCGACAATGTGATTACTTTTACTCCTCTCGTGCCCTTTAACCCACCTCAGGATAATGTTATTATTCACCGAGGCCTTGGCTAAATCTTGCTGACACTCTAGTACTAGCCCTGAAGTAACACGTTGTCTGTTCAAAGCTAATAGGGCTTGTCTGCTGTCAGTGCAGATTGTTATGTTTTTGCCAAAAATTCCTTTCCTGGTTATTTCTTTTGTGGCGATTGAGATACCAGCCAGTTCTGCTTGGACCACGCTGGTATTTTTTCACATTTCCCACTTAATCCTTAGGCTTAGTGATCTGGAGCACACTCCACATCCTGAGCCTTCTTTAGTTTTTCAACCGTCTGAGTATTACAGCATATTGGAGCTGCCAGATTCAGTACCTGCAAACGTTTCGTTTTTCAGATTCTTAGGAAGAGCGTTAAAAAATTTTATCGATAGATACAGAGATGATTGTTTGATCTTAGTTGTTCTAGGCTTTGGCAGTCTTATATCACTTTTTCCTCTTGTGAAATATTCATGTACCTGCTCATATTTGACGGTATCACCACGAATATTTTTATTATAGTGTTCAACTGATCTTGTTGGATCGTTTATTAGTTTTTTCATAAAAGTATTTTTTGTTATGGTATGTTTGTTTACTAAATTAACTGAGATGATTTATTTTCATAATCGACTCCATTATTACTGTAGCATTTATCAGCTGAAAGCATTTCAATATTAGTATCTGAATGTAGAAATACAACAGTCTAATCTGTAATCAGATATTTCTCCCGGAGAGCTACAAAAATAACTATAAGTGGTTGGTCACAACAGTTCAGTATCATCATATCTGCAATCCTATGTAGTCCAAATAACAGCTTCTAGCAAGTCTAGCAAGTCTGTTTTTGTTTGGCCTGTTTTCTCCATGACCGTAATCATTTCAAGTGTTTGCCAAATGTCCTATTTCCTGTGGTTGTTGCTGTCTGCTCCTTAGCTGTCTTTGGTAGACCTGTCTCAAGTATCGTTTTCTCTATCGTTTTTTCAGAACTTCTACCATCCTTTGATCACTTAGGTTTCCATTTTCAATGTCATAGATTCCTAGGAATTTCTCGTTGAATGAAGTAACTTTAGTAATTCATACCTATAACAAGTTTCGATTTTTCCCATGCAGTGCCAGTACTGGTGTAGGTGGCCTTTTCCTTTTTCATCCAACTGTTGGCCTTAGCTGCTGCTTCGAGTTGTCCCATGACGATTGACCTTTTAATATATGAGGATTTAGTGTTTCACCTCGTGATGTTCTTGATACTTTACTCGTTTCCTCATTTAATTCCATTGCAGCCTCATAGGATGATGTACCCTGCTATTTGAGTTGGTTGCTGGAATTAAAGCACTTACAGCTTGTCAAATGCAGGAAGAGCTTTCCAAATTTCATTGTGGTCTTGCCCACTAGACGTGCGTTCGTTAGAAGTAGGCGAGTGCGACAGAGAGAGAGAAAGAGAATCTCAAGCCTCTTCCTACATTTGACGATCTGTATTTTCATATCTCTAGGAAAGGCGCTGGGTTGTTTCGGTGTTCTCAAAGATGGATATTTTGGGTAATTTTCCAGCAGAAGGTTAATGAGAGCTGATGATTTTTCTCAATTTGTATTGTTCTATTCGTAAATAACTTCAAAATCCCCAAGAGTCAGTCATAAAATTTGTGAAAATGTTATCACCGATACCGACGACGATTCTTTGATGATTCTCACCTTCATGCAATGAACCAAGAGTCGTGTGAACATACGAATGTTAGGTATTGGACGCCAAGTGGTGAGCAAATAATGAAACACCCAAACTAAATCCAGAAGAATATGATGAACATCGAACAAAAGAGTGCAAGGATCACGATTTTTGGAGTGGGTATCATGAAAAATTGGAAAAAAAAATGTTATGAGTCAATGAAGAAACTTGGAAGAAGGTAAAAAAAATAGGCGAAGAAAGGATGATTCCTTTTCAAAATCCAAGTCTACTGTATAATTTTGAGTCAAAATGTAGGAATCAGTTTGAACTTAGTGCCCTCTGGAAAAATCGCTTCTGTTTTTAACCAGAAATTGATATAAATACCTATTTCAAGATTAATGAATTCGAGTTCAACATAGAGGGATATCACTTCTGTTTTTGGCTGGTCTTCTAATGCAAATGATGTGTTCCGTACACAAAAATGAAAATCAGAACATTTTAACCTTCACTGGTCTTTTCATGTATGAAACTTTAAAACTACGATTATTCAACAACTCTAAAAGCCTTCGCACGGGTAGCAAAGACGTATGCTTACTTTGTTTTATGTCATAGAAAACGAAGAATGGAGAAAGTTTCTAGTTGGGGGGCTTTTGAAGATATGAGGGCTGCAAGTGTTGCCCTCTAGAAAGTAGTGGAACAGTCCAGAATATTCGAGTGTATTCGAAAGCATTTCACATTCCAAAACATCTCGGAAAGTTTCGGAATGTTGTGAAACAAACGAAAAAATCCTAGATTACAGTTGAATGATCAAAGGGGGTATTTGATGTGGTAGCTTTCTACCCTGCATTGGTTGAAGAGGGTTTTCATCTGAAAGATGTGCTTTAGAAGATATAGCATAGTCCAGAGCATTTTAGAGTATTCAAAAGAATTTCATAACATTTCAGAATGACACGGACCATTCTGAAATGGTCGTCAATAGTCTTCAACTTTCGAGGTAATCCCGAAACAGCCCAGATCATTGTAGAAAGATCAAGGGACACTTCAACAAATGGTAAACTGAACATGGTGACAGTAAAGACAAGATATTTGAAAATACAAAGTCAGGGATATATTAAATAAGATGTGAGGACTGTGATAAAAATATATTGGTCAAATTAAGCTATCTATTGAAACTCGTTTCAAAGAACGCACTGATATGTACTGCTCTTGGTGGAATCAAATGTGCCAAGTCACTTGAACACTTCCCGTGAAAGTATATATAGAAGAAAGACAAATCCTCAGCCTTTCTTCGATGTTCCAGACTATCAAGATTGCACGTAATGTTCGCGTCTCCAATCAGGCGGATGGCTTTTTTCTGGATGCTTAGGGGCGGGGCTCCATACATGACAACAATACTCCAAAGAAGGTCTGATCTGAGCTTTATAAGTTGCTGAGGTTTGTAAAGTTTTCTGGTTCGGAACAGTGTTTCAAGCTTTTGGGAAGCAGGTCTGAAAAGAAATGGAAGTGACAGAAGAATATGACATATATAAGAATAAAAAAAATATTATAGGAAGAAGAAGAAATGTAACGTTCAAAGTGAAGCGAGTTATTTGTATTCATAAAACCGCAACACCTGTTTCACAATTCAGTAGCTTCGTCAGGTGCTTCCTATACTGTTTCGTAAACTGTTCACTGAACATTTCAGAATGAACTGTTATTTGAACACACCAGCAAACCTGCTGAAACTACGACTACGACCGAAGCCGAAACTGCATTCGGGAGTTCCCTCGCTGTGATCGGTCATGTTCGGCGCGTTGGATTTCATACAAGCGACGAAGACATTTTGCCGCGTCCACGTGGCTATTCATGTCGTGACTCGTGAGTTACTTTGTGAGTTACTTACCTTTGTTACTTTATCTATTGTGATATTAGGTAACAACTTGAATAAGTAATTTTATGTTTAATATTTTTGAAAAACCAAAAAAGAATCTACACCTACTTAACTTAACACCTCACCTATTTTAAGTATTTTTAAGGTGCAATTAATATTTTTTCAAATAGGGGGTTGTTATGTTGATTTGTTGACTATCAATAAGTATAAATGTCGAAGACTGCATAACGTTGTGATATAAAGATACAAAATTAAGACTGACTGATTATAATAACGTTTTCTTAATTTTTTCCTCAAAATATAATCCTTGTAAGGAAGTTTCGGTTTCGGCCGAAACTGAGACCGTTGCCGAAATAAGGTTTCGGTTTCGGTCGTAAAAATCAAACGACTTTAGTGAATCATGTTGCAAATTTCATTCCCACCTGTTCTTTAACGTGAGCTCTACTTACAAGAGCGTGGAATATAAACATTTCGATGTTTACTTTCATGTCATTTTACAAACGTGCCCCTGAGAAGAATCGTAAATTTAATTTTGCTATTCACAACAAACGAGTCAAAATAAATTTCTCCTTAGTAGCATTGTTCAAGCAATGCATCATGTGTAATGGTGTGTGCCTCTTAAAGCAAAACCATTATGTTACTCTTATTTGTGAATGCAGTTTTGTGTCCCCTCAAGATCCGAAGTTATAGTAGTTACGAAGAAGTCAACCGGATAAAATGTACTGGATTTAATGTTATGGATGGACTCGTTGGGAAATATGATTAGTGGTGCAGAAATATATCAACAGAAGAATATCAATTGATCATTGATGCTGTGTATAATTTTTGACAGGTTAATTGCATGCTCAGCAGTGGATTTTTTGTCAGAAAAACAATAGATTAATACCAAAAACAGTAAAAAATATATTATACACAGTACATACATGATATAATAGAAGCTGTACTTGAAAAACAGTAGACCTGGCAACTTTGAGCATGGCGCTCCTCTCAAGCAGTTTCTTCTTCTGCAGTGGATTAATTCGCAATATTTCACATCTAATTGCTTCACGGCTTCGTTGAGAAAGATTTGATCTATTCGCTTGGGGCATTGCAAAAAACAATGTTTCGTGATTCGATGAAGACGACGAGCCCCGTTTTTAACTGGTCCTGATTGGCGCAGGTTCTACCGGTGAGAAACTTTTCGAAGTGGACCTGTAATACTGAAAGTTTTTGTAGTAGACACTACGTTGAGAGACTCTCTCGGTCGCTATATCTTCTCCAGCTGGGCGAGAGCTCACTCTTTACTTTTCATATAAGTCAAGATGGATCACTTTAAATTTTTTTTCCCTTTTTGATAGATATTCATGTCCTCTTTGTGGAACTATCCTAAAGTCATCATCTGTACTAGTAATCTCCAACAGCAGTCGCAAACCTTCGGATATGGCCAAATTATAATTATAAGTATTCTCTTTGTGAAGCCGCTACTGTCAACGATAATGAATAATGCGGTAATGATTTTGACATTGCGAATTCTCCGATACTCTTAACGGTAAACCTGACCGGAAATGGCATCAAGATGTCGAGATGGTGGCCCGGCGCGGTGGCCAAAGATCGGACCTGTCTGTGACGTCTTCGGAATGTTCCGATTATTCATTGTGCTCTCGAGATGGGAATCCATTTGTAACGAAGGAATAATGAAAAGATCGTGGATGTCAAATGCGTCCGCACCGGCAAAAGGTCTTGCGGTTAACCAAAGTCCTTTGAGAGATTTCAATCAATCTTAACCGTCGACCCCTAACATAAAAGATGGTCATTACATTTCGCTAGATTGAATTGGAGTATAGAAGAGGTGTCATTTGTGGAGACAGTTCATTTCATTTCTCCTTTTGTTCGATCCTTTCATGAGATTTGATTGGCTATGTACTATATTAATTTTAATACCTTTATGTTTATATTTTTTTATTATCTATGAAATAATTGCGAATTCACAATTCCTGCAGATGGTTAATAACGACAGTGACTTATCAAGCAAGAGTTCATCAATTTCTGATTCCTTAATGAAATACACATTTTGAGTACATTTGTATTAAGTTTTTTTTTGGTTCAATTCGGTTCTTATTCATTTCAAGAGTTCATTCTCAACCTCATCGGTCTTGCAACGAAAACTTCTAGCTGGCCATTTGTTATTCGTGGAATCCTTCTTATGTAAGTGATTTCTGTCTTCTTTCTGCTGTTTTTTACGGGTGTTGGCGAATTGTGACTTTCGTCGGACATTTTTTTAAGAAACGTAATGCTTTCTTTCCAACGCCCTGCTTTTCCACATTGAGAAAAATCTTGCCCTTCCTCTCCACTTGGTGAATACCTTTTATAGAGAGTTTGTAAGAGTTTCTGAATGTTTACTTCCACTTTACTACCAGCTTAGCGCAGGCATCAATACAACATGTATCGATAGGTAACTACTAACTACCCGGCCTTAGAAATTAGACTTTCGAGAATTCTTTTGGAACTTGATGAAAGGTTAAATTGTTAAGTCTTTCGATATCTGCGTCATATTCATGCAAGATCTTCAATATTTGTTAGTACTCATTCCTGAGTTGGTCCTGATATTTCTACTTCATAACCTTAGTGATTGTTCACCATAGCGCATTTCTGTAACTTTCACGATTCTTGATTCTTTGGTAGTCATTTGGGCTTCTCTCCACGGTGACTGATGACTGCACGGTGCTAGAACTAGAAAGATCTTATTCACTTTCCCCCAGCCGTTCTATAACTGACCATCAAAATACATTGTTTCATTTTTTTATATCGTTGCTGCTGTAAGTATGACTATTCTCATCGAGACAAGTCAAATGAGGGTCGGTTTACTGGTCAAGTGAGTATGCTTCAATCCCATATATCCTCAATTTCCCCTCATACACCTTTAACTTCTTCTATAACCTCCACAAAGAATCTCCCAGGCAGTTATTGAACTTGTTTCATCTTTTTTTCCTGTGGGCCTAACTAATTTCTTTTAATTGCGACACTTGACTTCCACACCGTCTATTGTTTTCCTTTTTTTTCCTCCTGTTATGTCTGTTGCCTTCTTTCCTTATTATTATTTTCTTTTTTTCCTACTCAGTTTCATTTCTTGTCGAACTGAATGTTTGAGCATCTTATCTTCATTTTATTTTCATTCCTTCTTCTTCACTCTTCTGTTTTCTTATTCATTGCTCCGTTGGCGGATGCATGAGCAGGTACCTACATCGGGAGTTTCCTGAAAGGAAAGCAAAAGAAAAAACCAAAAGAACATATCCTGATAACATTACTATTCGTTCATCTCGTTTAGCCCTCTACTGCCTGATTAAAATTATTTTTGTAAATTTTTGTAAATTTCTTCGATCAACTGTGACTTGTTCAAAGTTGCTCCAAGCCCTGATTGTATAATTCAAGTAAACGATATAGTGCAACATACCTTCCAACAGCTCCTCTCTAATAAAAAAGTCAAATGTGATTTCACATAAAAGTGATATGAAGCTTAATAAGAAATCATGTGCATTAGCACAACACTCTACAGAAACAGGACATATACCAAAGTTTTACATACAGAAAAAAATATTTCCAAACACGTTTTTCTTGAAATGGTTGAAATTAATAAGTCTTCTGATTATATGAATAAGAAAACTGACATTGATAATCTCAGCAGTATATACAGTAACTTACTGGAACTACATCAAAAACATAATAATAATGAAAATTGTATCAATCAATAACTCTTTCTTTAGAGTAAAAAATTATGAAACCATCATACCCATTGAAAAATGACATTTATGTGAAGGTATGACATTTGTCAAACCCACAAACAAATCATATACATGTACAACTTTCTCGTCAATTTAATGTTCAATTT
>NW_019291422.1:102750-125153 GCF_000500325.1 Leptinotarsa decemlineata | reverse complement strand
TAATATTAAGGTTATCACACCCAAATGCTTTAGACTTAATACCTTTCAAAGTTTGGAAAACAAATTCTTCATTCACCTCCACGAATGTAAAAAAATGTGGTAATTTTTCAGCAGTATATTCATCTAGTAAACTAGTGCTTGTCTGGCGAGAGTTTTTACATGAGTCAACAAAGTACCGATTGAGTGCCTCAACGTCCTGTAGTTTTTCTGGTAATGAAGCATTGTTTTTCTTTCCAATGTTTAGTTTTTTCAGTTCTTGCCATTTTTGTTTTTGATTGATTTTTTTGAATTTATAGTTCAGATACGCTTTTTTTCGGCCCTTACAGCAGCAGTGATAAAATTTGTCATAGTTTTGTAATGTTCCCTATGTTCTACCATTTTTGTTAACCGATAACGATTGAGTAATTCATTCCTTAATTTTTGCATTCTGCGTATATTATATGTAATCCATGGACTACATGGTTTTCTTTTGTTTTTTACGTATCGGACAGGTGCATGATGGTTGAAAAGTTGCAGTAAGTTATCTGTTGAAAAAATAATTTTCTGTTCTATGTTTTCAATCGAATACAAAATGTCCCGTGCTATGTTTTCGAACGTATAGAGGAACGTACTGTAAAAACTCAGTACATCGCAATTATGGAATCTAGGTTTACTATAAATATCTAATGAGCACCTAATTGGCATTATATTCTCTTGTCCTCAATTATTGAGAAACGTACAATAAAAACTCAGTACATCATTCATAGTGGTTTTCAGGTCCATGAGCTCCATAGGCATTATAGAATCTAGGTTTACTATGAATATCTAGAAAGCACTTAATTAGCATCCTATTTTGATTGTCAGTGTATTAGTTTATTTGTATGAATGAATTTACAAGCATTTCAAGAATTAATTGCATATTATTAATTTTTTTTCCCAAATCAGGTATGCCGATATTTTTTCCCACTTATTCACGATCGTTTTCATCTTAATTTCTTGCAAGCACTTAATTAGCACTTTATTAATACGCTTAGTTTATACCTGATTGAGTATTCGTCCTCGTTTTCGAGAGACCTGATTCTTAGATTTTTTGTTTGGCGAAATTGGAAGCTTTTGTTTATCAATTAGAAAATTTCACCAGCCTCACCACCCATGTTCAAATACTCTTTCAGATACACCTACAGTGTAGGTAGTTGGGAGACATAAATATTTCGAGACTCCATTTCAACATATTTATTTTCTAGTATGTATGTATCTCTCCTCGATTCAGTCTTCAGACACGGTTTGATCTCAGTTAGAGTATTGGTACATCGGAAGTTTTTTCCCCGTTCAGTTCTTTCTTCACGAGATTATTAATCTTTCTCCTAGTAATAGGGGAGCCCAAGCGAGGATTTCGGGATTTATTAAGGCGCGGCAGATTGATATACAGGAGAATACCTTGTACTCCACCAAATACGAGCCCCATATATAAGGCCGCCTGTGAGGGATAAAGGATCAGATTAGTAAAAATAAATGATGATCAGAAATTCTCGAGCGCATCAGATTGAGGTAGGGTGAGTTAATTACCTGCTAAAAAGTGTATATTCCAGTAATCTGACAATTCGAGAGTGACGTAAAGAAATGGGAGGGCAGCAAAGCTGTAAAAAATAACGTCATTTCGACATTCTTGAGAGTAGCTATTTTTTTTTATTTTGAAAGAAATAATTCAAGCATAACGAAAAATATATAATCTGACGATTTCCGCAAGCCGAAATAACAAAAATTCATCGATAAAGTTCAATGCACGCAGCGGTGTGATACCTATATTTCCCTCTCCGAGTTTCTATTCCTCTATTCTCAATTCACTTTTTCTCTATCTATTACTTTCTCACTCCGTCCCCACTCTGAATTCTGTTGCCATGACGCCATCACAGCTGATCAAAGAGACTCATTCATGACGAAGATGAAGATTGATTATTCAATAAATTGACGGATGTAGCCGTTACTACGTGATAGGAAATCATAATGAAGAAAAGAGAAATTAAACTTTCTATGTTTTTTACCACTTTTATTTGTAACTAACNTCATCCAAATCATTCAGGTGTAATATAAAAAGAATAGGTCCCAAATTCGAGCCTTGAGGGACACCAATTATGACTGCCCGTTTTGTAGACACAACATTGTCGATATAAACGTACTGGCTTCTTGAATCGAGGAAGCTGTGCAGCCAATGGTGAGGAATGCCTCTTATTCCATATATCTGAAGTATATCTAGCAAAATATTATGATCAACACAGTCCAATCTCTCGATGAAATCGACATTTCCACTTCAGAAATTTCAGATATCTTCAGATATCTTCTAGTTAGGATAGTTAGTTTCATATTTGATAATGGAATAAAATCTGAAACCGGTCGTAGAAATGGAATAACTGGTGGAAATTAGACAAATGTGTTTTGATTCATTTCATTGAAGATTTAGTTTCAAGCCAGAAGCTACCTTAATAATTTGGAGAATACTGTAGAGAGCTTCGTCAATCATCTGCCACTCGAAAAATATCGAAAACGTGTTAGCAACTAAATGGAGCTCCTGCACATTGTACTGAACTGGGTAGAACTGGGCAGAATTTTTGACGATCGATGGATAACGCGCTTGGGACCATGGAATTGGTCAGCGAGATCACCGATCTCAATCCATTAGTTTTTTATTTGTGGAAAATGTTTGAAAGAAAAGTTCACAAACCACCCGTGTTTTCGAAAGATGAATTGTTAGAAAGGATTACCCAAACATCAGCCACGACGAAAGCAAGTCAACACCCGCATTTCAAGTGCTTAGAAGTGAACAGCCAGCAATTCGAACATATTTCAAAATACTCCACGTGATTGTTATTACTTTTTCGTATATATTCATATCAATATTTTTACTTTCGAATTTTCACGTGTTTTTTTTTTGATTTACCGAAACATATCGAAATAGTTCAAAACATAGATTCCTTGAGTTTCATTAGCAGTAGATTCGGATACCTTTCAATAAACTTTCTATATTTCTACTGATAATTTTATAAGACTGTCCAAAAATGATATACAAATTCATAAGAACTTAGTATGAATAGTTTTGTTCCATCGTTTTGAAGGTATTTCAAACTTCTGAAATGACAAAAATGTCAAAATTTTTAGGAAAATGTCACGACGTTACTGTCAAATAGTAATTACGGCCTGCTTACGAAATACCGAATGGGAATAACATTCTGAAGGGACATTTTTGCAAATGAATGTTAGGTATATGCATGATACATAGAAATAAAGCATATTTCAACAGCTTTCGGAATTTGCGATAATCCACAGGATGTCCTGTTAGAAATAGGTAATCAAGTTTCGGTCATTTTGTCAATCAAACGAAAAAACTGTATTTTTACCACCCTGTATTTTTCAATAGTAATTTGAAAAACTACACCTCACGACTTGATCTCCACAAACTTTATTTGAGAAATATGTTACAACATGTTTCGCTAACACAGTTCCTTCATTAAGAGATTTGAATACGAAATGAATAGTATGTTTATGGATTTCTATGGATTACTGTACAAGCCGACTGTGGTATTCATGATCGGGGGCAAGCCTCAGGAAGCCATAGATATCCATAAACATACGGAGGACTACAACAGAAAAAAGGAGGCAGTAACGCTTAACCGGACTTAAAATCCCTTACTCAAAGATGCTAAAGTGGCAACAGCGCAATGCAATGTTACAGCTCTTAGAGACGACAGGTCATTCAGTAACAAGTCAAGCATCAGTACCATAACCAATAACAACCTGCTACCAGGTACGGCTGGAATAGATACTTCACCAACAGGTAATACCACTTCGGCCAATAGCAACACATCAACAAGAGAGGCAGACTACTTGAGTCAACATAAATACAACCTACGAACTAGAAATCACCAGACATAGGCGAATCATCAAAATGAATAAATCTTTGAAGCCAGCCACTCGTACTGGTGAAACGTTAGGATGTAGTTTCAAACTAAGACGGCCTTCAAATCTGAATGAAGATAGTAACAATGAAAATCTCGACCGCGAAAGCCTCAACCAATTCTTCAAACGGTTTTTTGTTCAGTGCCCTTCTGACGTCATCTCTCTTCGTTTTTACAAATCAATTCTAACCCCCTTCTCCTTCCATTTGATATGCTTTACGTGATGATGTAACTTAGGGCCTTTCTGGAATTTTGCGCCATCTTTGTTATAACTCATTGATTTTCACAAATTTTCCACCACTTCTTACGCCTACGAAGTCGTCACCCCAACTGTTTTCATGTACTGTCATAATTATTATAATCATTCAACCCTCATCCCTGAGTTCAATTCCATCTTACACCACCAACCAGCCGATATTTGTTTCCTCCAAACTGAACGGCGGATCGACGTCACTCTCATAATCTAGAATAGGTGCGCGTCAAGAGGCGATCATTTTTTTCTCGAGTTGAATGGTCGAAGCCCGAATCAAGGTTCAAAAAATGTTTTAGGGATGCCTCATCCTAGTTCGAGTACCAATATTTTAGTGATAATGTTGTGCCAATTCTTTCATTATTTACTGTTTTTTCTGCAGTTCGATATTATTGAATCGTGCCTCTTGCTCAGGAAAACTCCTGAAATTTCTAAAATAATCAACACAGATCAGGGGTGTACAGACATATTTGAGTGGCTTTTGGCTTCCGCAAGAAATGAAATACCAATTTTCAACAATCTTCACTTTATTTTCACAGCTCGAACTGAGGAAATTTTGGAAAGAATGTTATCATCATGAAAGATGAACATCGGATCATTCAACAATTTGTGGAACCTTTCCGCCTCCCCATTCACAAGATCTAACGAGTTCTATATTGTTCTGAATGGAAACAAATATGAAATGAGGATGTTTTTTCGAGGTTGTTGAGGTAAAAAAAAAACGTTACTATCATATGTTACAGAAGAAGTACTCAAAAAAAGATTTTGAATGCATTTAAGGATTCCTATTCTACTTCATTCAATTATATAGAATTCTCCATCAAAAACTGTAACATGCTTATAAAAATGATACTCTTGAATTTCGATAGTGTACCTTCACCCCAAGTTTGGTGTACTTTGCACGAATTTAATATTCATGAGATCTAAAAAGGCATGAGTATGAGAAAACATATTATCTCATCGTTTCTTCCATATAAAACAATGAATGCATTCATTGACTGTGTCGATAATTTAAATTAAATTGGGTTTCATATTCCTTGCTCAGTCACACAAATGTTTCATTTGAATGTCTCACACATCAACATACAATATATCTATTGGTAATAATATTGAAATATGTCGTTGATTCATTCATAGTTATACTGATTATTGTTCATCAAGTAAAAGAGATGTCGAGAAAAACCCATAGATATTGTTATCGAAATTAGTATCTGCCCCAGTTCTGTAATGTCGCGGCAATACTCGAGTGACGATATATTTTTCATCACTTTAAAAGCATGGGTTTTCATTCCGCAATGGGAACTTGAAACTTGATTCTCCTGAAAGTTTCCCTAACTGCAATGTCCATTTTGACGGTACGTATATATACTTCGGGCTACTACTTCAAGTTACGCTTGGTTTCATATTGGGATGATTGATTCTGGGTGAACTTTCTCAATTCTAAGAACAGTAGGTTTTTTTAGTGATCTGAGATTGAGTGCACTTGTATAAATTGGACGACGAATGACTATATCTTTATTTCTCGATATGTTAGAGTTGACAGAACATTCTCAATATTCAAACAGTTTCATCGGTAGTTGTTATCCTAATAACATCATAATTTCTATGGAATTGAAAAAAAAGTTGAAATTCACCGAATTTTTCAAAAGTTGGAAAATAATAGATTTTATTGTTCATTATTCACCAGAGAGATTCCTCGAACTTCGAAACTTCTGAGAAATAATGAATAATGTGTCAAGCAATCAGCTGAGTTATACCATCAACTTTTTTTTATTGTATTTGTGGAGTATAAAGTCTGCACGAAGTCGTGATGGACTAACACGGCTTGTGATGCGAGGGCATTTTTCATGCTCAGCAATAAATGTATTTAAAAACAATATTTTTCACATATAGTCACTGGCTATAAATCAAATCATCTGAGAGATCAATTCGTTCAGGCCGGTCTCAACTCCCTACACTGTAGGTTAATGGCTGACACCTATCAGAAAACAACGACTCCCCTGGCTAATACCACGAAGGGCGNTACTACAAAAAATCTGATTAGTCTGAAATGTGTCCCCCTTCAATTAGAAATCGACGTGTCTGAGCTTTTTTTAAAAATCTTACTTTTTATATTCAAAAACGGCTCTGTTAAGTTTTCGTTGTTACACACTGTATATGACTTCGAATTCTAAATACGAAATACATTGTTCCCTACTTTTTCAAGACATATTTGAGAGAAAAGAAAAAAAAAAAGTATGAAAACTGAATTCAATGAACGAAACGTCTTATTAACGATTTGTACATACATTACATAGAATAATGCAAATATTATAACCACACGAAAAGTTCATTTGCTTCATTTTCATATCCCCTGAAATGGAGACACAAGAGACAACAAACAATGGTTACTTTATTTTCTATACATTTCTCAAAAACGGCTATTGATAGTCGCGTTCTGCAAAAAGATTATTCATTATCTCACTTTCAAGTGAGCATTCGTTTGGAAGTAAGTACATTGAGAACCCACAAAACCTTGAAAGTGTGCAACAATCTGAGAAGTAGACAGACCGGGGCCTCGTTAGACACACACTTTCTAGAAAATCCAGTAACACAGTCCTAGTACCAAATACATTTTTTTTATATTTTCCGTTTTCTCGATTGTATAAAGAAGCATTTTGAGTATACAGTCAAAGAATTATTACGTTTTCATGAAAATCTACTTAATTTCTAATAATGAAGAAAAGAACTCTGACTTAAATGAATTATATGAATGTGAAATGAATATTTCAAAAAAATTGTTGATTATTGAAAACACAAAAACACAAATGATATTTGTATTTCTGAATTTTCAATTCGCTACTCTCTTTCGACAACTTGTGGTGCTTTAAATTTAATATTATGTTCATACAGAATTATATCCTTCATTTCATTATGAATGGATATTCTTTGATAAATCGAATGACCATTCCTTTGATACCAATTAGAAATGGATATTGGATAATGGCAATCGTCCTGTCCAGATTATCAGATTTATTGTCCGGTGAACCTGAAACGCAACCTGTTGAACTTCCATACTAATTGATGCCCTTGTTCAAATCCATCTGTGGATATAAGCTCTTGATTTGAATGTAAATTCATTACCAATCTGTTTGGGACTACAACATCGGAAATTGCTGCAAGATTGACGACATTTGAATAACCGTGATTGAATATTCGAAATTGATTCAGTTGCTGATAACATATCTTCATGAAATTATCTCCCGCAGAGAACTGCAAACTTGAAAAAATATTCGAGAGAAAAATTCATACTGAAATTGTATGAATTTTTAAAAATGATTTTTTCATAAAGATATGTAGAGCATACAGAAAGGAAACTTGCAGACACAAAATGGAAGAAAAAGCCCTCTCGAAACAACTACTTCTATATAAAAACTGATTTGCATAAAAAACACTCTCATAAAAAGACATTTTCAAACGAATAAGATATGATTGATCTCCTATAACTGCAGATGAAATTTCAAAAATATATTATTTCGAATGATGACCATATAATACGTTTATTGCAGTTATTTTTTTCCATTCTATTCTCCACATTTTTCATTCGATGATGGAGAAGTAGAGAGTCAAATATGTTCTGTCCTGAAAAAAAATATATTTCAGAAATTCCACGATGTTTGAGAATATTACACAAAACACCAATGGAATATGGCTTTCATCATCCTTTCCAAAAAAGGAAAACGTGTATTAATTGAATTGAATAAAAAAATGTGCACTGAATGATAATAATTTATATTTAACTTTGAAATAGTACAAAAATAAAGCAATAATAATTCCTGCCGCTGAAGAAGCAAATGCGCAATTACTTTTTGTTGTTGTTTCATAATTTCATGATTCGTATTACTTCTTCTTTAATATATAATACAAAAATAATCGTATCGAATGAATACACATATGGTATCCGAGGAAACACATACGATCTTCTCTCGAATACTTTCACCATCAACGCTGGTGTTCCTCAGGGATCCATATTGCCTAACCCTCTTTTTATTTGATATCAACGACTTATTCGAAAAAAACAAAAATCCAATATATTGCTTTCCTGACGACAGCACACACGACTCGTCATTCCATTTGGATTCCAGTATATTGACTACGGAGGCACATCTTCACTGGCAGCAGGAGGTTGCATATATCAATGTGGATCTAGAAGTGATTTCGAATTGGGGTGAAAGTAACCAGGTTCGATTCAATGTCACAAAAACCCAGGCATCGGTTTTATCCAAGAAGAAAAATGTCTTCGAATGGAATATATTGATGTCAGGTTAGACAATTCCGCATTCCGCTTTCTGCTTCGATAAGTTTGTTGGGGGTTAAAATGGACACCACTATGTCTTGGCACAAATATGTCGCTGGAGTTGCAGAGGGGGTTTCTCAAAAGCTTGGAACATCATTCCGTATCAGAAAACTGTACACACCTCAGCAACTTTTGATGCTTCATAAAGCTCAGGGAAGTGTTCAAATTTTAGTTCAGGAGCAAGTCTACAGAGTAGATGGATGTCGAATTTACGACTCCAACGGACCTCTCTGTAAAGTTAGTTCAGGAGCGAGTCTACAGAGAAGATAGATGTCGAGTTTACGACTCCAACGAACCTCACTGTAAATTCAGTTTAGGAGCGAGTCTACAGAGGAGATGGATGTAGAGTTTACGACTCCAACTGACCTTCCTGTGAATTTAGTTCAGGAGCGAGAGCTACGGCGAACGCAAAATCTGTCTCAGGTGAGGGAAGTAACGTCCCATGAGCGGGTTAGCAAACGTTTGTGCTCAAGTGAGGTTTTACTAAAATCAGAGGCGAAAAAGCCCTGCATGGCTGAATCTAAGGCATTGTCAGGTGTAGCTGACGTGCAAAAACCCTCATATGGGAAGGTTGTCGTGGGTATCAAGGTGGGAATCTTGCAACTTGACTATTCGACTACCTCATTATCAGAGCATATACTTTGTGCCTACCCCGCTGGGGACTGAATCATGTCTTTAGAGTTCGGCAGAGCTGTACTCTTACTATCTGACCTGAAAGACCACTCACCATACAAAATATTCGGCTTCGTGAAGAAGCTGGGTTCATTTGGCCGAGTGAGAATAGGTGTGAGCCACAATAAACTCTTACAGGTTGCGGTGGAGTGTCGAATAGACCCACTCACTTTGGACCTAAGGAATTGATTGCTTAACTATTAGGTGTGATATCGACCACCCCTACTTCTCAACTGTTCTTCATCATCAAGTCGACCAATCAGAAGCCACCCCGCGTACAGCGGGAAATTCAAATTGTTCTCACTTCAACGAGACAGGCCACCCAGCCAAGCGCACCAGTTATGTGGTTCCAGTGGCCACCGGCGCGGCGGCTGCAAATTCTAGGCAGAAAATAAAATGAAGATATATTGCCGTGTGAATTGCTCACAGGTCGTCGGCTTGATAGGCGTTGTCCTCAGCCTCGGTACCAACGTGAGATATTGGAAGTAATTGTGAACTGATGATAGTGATGGGGTAGGCGGTTGTCTATTGTCATCGGCGATTCCATATTGAGATAGGACTCCACTTCGTTCTCGAATCGTTCTTCGTTCTCGAACTAGGATGAGCGATCCCACAAAAAATGTTTTGAGCCTCGATTTGGGCCTCGACATAAAACCTCGACATGGTCCTCGACATGGTCCTCAATTATTATTGATAATAATAGTTGACGTGTGTGAGAGTGATATGAACATCAAAATGCGTGTGTATGAGTCCATGAGTGATAGGGAGAAACAAACATAGCAGCTTCGTTAATAATTGTTGAATTGAGAGAGATGCTGAATTCATTGAGAAAGAAGAAAACCAAAGATAAGGATGTGCCGAAAGGGCGCTATCAATAACAATTTTTTGGAATAGTTATGAAGACAAGGAAAATTTGAAATTTATATGAGAAGCCAGGCCGAGTATTTTCACAATGAGTTTGGACTTTGAAAATTTTCAGATGACACTATACTAATAGTCATATATTAGTTATTAATAGGTGAATCATAACATGTAGCACATTTAAGCGGAGGGATTTCAATAAAGCCTACTTGTCATCTCCCATTTGTTACTTGGTTGCTGCGCAGAAGTGGTGATATATGTGTATGTGAGGGTTAGAGATATGTGTGTATGTATGAAATATTGAAGGTAGAAAAAACAGGCGTGAAAAATTAATTTATGAAGAAAATCTTCTATGGTGCAGGCATAACTGCATGCCAGGGTGGTTCTGCATGCCAGAACTGTAAAAAAAATTAATGGGCGCACGCGAAATAGATGCGCCCAAAAAACTGTCAGAAAACATTATGGAGTTTATTATTCCGGGAGCGTCAGAACTGTACCACTATTCAGAATGTGTGCATTTTACCTGCCGGGTTGGCATCCCCAAAAAATGAAATAAAGTACAGCTTAGTCTTTAGAAGAACGTAGTAACGGAGTGAAATGGCGACAAAATCGAAGGTGTTTTTTAGATAAAAATGAACATCGCGGCATTCGATGAAAAAAAGCAAGAAGCCATTTCTTTCCTAATAAAAGTTGAATCGTGACATATGATGTGTTGAAAGTGAGGTAGCGAGCTTAAAAATAAACGTTGAAACACCAGAGGTGCGATACTTCTCTTGACACGTGATCAAGCTGGCATCATGTGGAAATAAAAAAGAAGTCAGAAAGCAAGCCCTTTCGAAAAACATAACGACGCTCATTATTTTCGAAACAATGAAACTGTGAAACTTTTTTCGATGCATGCGCATGGAATGAGCATGTTAGAAAATCCTTCAGGAAACAATATTAACGTTTATTATTTCGAAGAAAACAATATCAGAACTTCACGACTCTACTTAATGCGAGCCTTTAACCTACCAAGTTGGTAATGGAGAAAATAAATTAGAAGTCGAAAGCGTTCAGACGAACATATCAACGATCATCTTTCCCAAATACCAGAAGTGTAACAATTTCTCGATGCGCGCGCGAAATAGACGTGTCGAAAAAGCCTTCAGGAAACACTATTTTGACGAGAATGTCAGAACTGTACCACTCTTCTCGACGGGCGCCTTTCACCTGACAAGTTGAAGTCATCAGGAGAAGAACTAGAGAATATTATTTTGTTATAACACTCTGTTATGAATATGTTTTCATTATTGTAATGAATAAATGTTTTGTTTTGGATGAAAACGATGTATTTCATTCTCAGCGTTGAGGAATATATGGAATTGTTGATTTCAGAAAATTGTAGAATTTCATTGAAAATAGTATCATCGAAATTATCTGGATGTCAAGAAACATAATCAATCATTTCTTTGAGCCGAACAGGTCTTGTAACCTATTTTTGTTATACGAGTTGCAACGGGCTGATGTGGGTACTCATTACAAAATTTCAATTGTAAATCACAAAAATCATAATATTCAGCGCCGAATGTGATATAGCAATAGGAGAATTGTAAATTAAAATACAACCATTCGACAAATTTAAAAAATTAAATTTGTCGGGTCATGAACAACTATAAGTCAGATTCAATAGTAATTTGAAAAACTACACCTCACGACTTGATCTCCACAAACTTTATTTGAGAAATATGTTACAACATGTTTCGCTAACACAGTTTCTTCATTAAGAGATTTGAATACGAAATGAATAGTATGTTTATGGATTTCTATGGCTTACCGTACAAGCCGACTGTGGTATTCATGATCGGGGGCAAGCCTCAGCCTCAGCCGGGGGCAAGCCAATTTAAACCAAATTGGGTTTCATATTCCTTGCTCAGTCACACAAATGTTTCATTTGAATGTCTCACACATCAACATACAATATATCTATTGGTAATAATATTGAAATATGTCGTTGATTCATTCATAGTTATACTGATTATTGTTCATCAAGTAAAAGAGATGTCGAGAAAAACCCATAGATATTGTTATCGAAATTAGTATCTGCCCCAGTTCTGTAATGTCGCGGCAATACTCGAGTGACGATATATTTTTCATCACTTTAAAAGCATGGGTTTTCATTCCGCAATGGGAACTTGAAACTTGATTCTCCTGAAAGTTTCCCTAACTGCAATGTCCATTTTGACGGTACGTATATATACTTCGGGCTACTACTTCAAGTTACGCTTGGTTTCATATTGGGATGATTGATTCTGGGTGAACTTTCTCAATTCTAAGAACAGTAGGTTTTTTTAGTGATCTGAGATTGAGTGCACTTGTATAAATTGGACGACGAATGACTATATCTTTATTTCTCGATATGTTAGAGTTGACAGAACATTCTCAATATTCAAACAGTTTCATCGGTAGTTGTTATCCTAATAACATCATAATTTCTATGGAATTGAAAAAAAAGTTGAAATTCACCGAATTTTTCAAAAGTTGGAAAATAATAGATTTTATTGTTCATTATTCACCAGAGAGATTCCTCGAACTTCGAAACTTCTGAGAAATAATGAATAATGTGTCAAGCAATCAGCTGAGTTATACCATCAACTTTTTTTTATTGTATTTGTGGAGTATAAAGTCTGCACGAAGTCGTGATGGACTAACACGGCTTGTGATGCGAGGGCATTTTTCATGCTCAGCAATAAATGTATTTAAAAACAATATTTTTCACATATAGTCACTGGCTATAAATCAAATCATCTGAGAGATTAATTCGTTCAGGCCGGTCTCAACTCCCTACACTGTAGGTTAATGGCTGACACCTATCAGAAAACAACGACTCCCCTGGCTAATACCACGAAGGGCGTTGAATTATATCAGACAGGTGTTCGTGCAGGATTCTTCACTGAAGTTATTCCTGCATATGCTGTTGGCGATACAACTACCGCAGTAGATTTTCAATTATTGGAACACATTTGTGGACCGGTTTCGGGATGTTTGGCTTCTCGTCAGTGCAGTGCAGTGCAAATTAAATTCCTTCAGAGTATCAATCCTCGAACTAAGCAGAAGCAGACAACAACAGGTTTGGTCTGAACGAATTGTTCTTTCAGATGATTTGATTCATAGCCAGTCTTCAAGTATGCCCACTGACTATATGTGAGAAGTTTTCTGTCCTTATACGAGGAATTGGGCAAATTTTGGATATGCAGTTAGGTACCTCGTTCACAGCCAGATGGGGCGATGACAAACCTCTTGTTGTTGTTGTCTGCTTCTGCTTAGTTCGGGGAACGATACTCTGAAGGAATTTGATTTCGAATTATCGAAAATCATCGACTTTATGTTGATGATATACACTACCTTGCACTGACGAGTGGCCAAACAGCCCGAAACCGGTCTGCAAGTGTGTTCCAATAATTGAAAATATATTGCGGCAGTTGTATGGCCAACAGCATATGCAGGAATAACTTCAGTGAAGAATCCTGCACTGACACCTGTCGGATATAATCGAACGCCCTTCGTGGTATTAGCCAGCGGAGTAGTTGTTTTCTGATAGGTGTCAGTTCATTAACGTACAGTGTAGGAAGTTGAGACTGGCCTGAACGAATTGTTCTTTCAGATGAATCAAAAACAATATATTGAAACAATAAAGAGAAAGGAACATACAATGAATAGTGATCTCATTACTTTGACCTTCCATTTTCTAATATAATTTGTACAAATAAAATTGAAATGAATGGTTGTAAATAACAATTACATAGAATCTAATCCACAATCGAAGACGATTTTGGATACTAACAATCGAAACTTCGTGAAGTAATTTTTCTAGAAATCTCTTAATTTTTAACGCATTCGATTGTTCAATTTTGAATTTTCTGCTTATTTTTTAGTCTTCTGTAATTTTATTTTAGTCTTTTTTGCTGAATATTATTGTTATTTTCAGCTACTCATTTCAATTTTCAATTTCATTTTTTCTTTCTGGAATTTTCAATCATCATTTAACATTGTCAGTCACCTTCAATCTGAACAACTCGACGTAAAGACCCGAAAAATGATGCATCTCCATAGAAGTTTGCATCCCAAATCGTCAGCTCCACGGTTATACTTCCCCCGACAACAGAAAGGCCGTGGACTCTTGAGTTTGAAGTTTCTACATGACAGAATGTTACTGGATGGTGCCTGTGAAATCGTCAGGAGTTCGGATCTCCTTCTCTGTATGATCCGCGACCATGAGAGTGCAGGAATGAAGCAATTTCATTCTGGGCAGATGCCCGATCAGCTGATGAACTCGGCTCAGTTTTTGACAGTGAATAAGGTGATCACAACTTTGTCATCGACTTGGAACAAGCATTGGCATTGGCATTGGCATTGGCATTGGCATTGGCATTGGCATTGGCATTGGCATTGGCATTGGCATTGGCATTGGCATTGGCATTGGCATTTCATCAGGTCGAGTGGGCTGAAATCGGAAACTAAGGGATTCATCATGGCCGGCCAGGATGGTGTCTTCAACACCGCAGTCTACCTCAGTCGCGTAATGGGTATACAGGTTCCTGACACAAAGTGCAGGGCCTGCTGCGAGGCGTCCAAAACTCTATTGCACTTGTTCTCACTCCGGGGGATATTGAATCCCTTATGGGGAAAGAGAATTGCCGAATTTATTGGAACTATTCGTTCTTCACCCCCTCAGGCTCATACAAGCTAATGAGCCTAATGTAGGCCTTCTTGATCGATATTTGTTGTTGAGTTTTCAGCTCCTGGCGAGACGAATATCGTCCGAAAAGAGGAGGAAAAATGAAATAAATATCAAGATTTCCTCTTCGAACTCCCTAAACTCTATCCAGACCACTCTGGCAAGAATATTGTTCTGTTTATTGTAGTCTCTGGTGGCTTGCTGCACCAAGGCAGAAATTTCAGCTGAAATTATGCAGAAGACTGTCATTAATGGCTAACTGCGATTGCTCAGGGCACATGGTTCTCGGCACCCAATGATCTCTCACCCCTCGTTGTGGGGAGTAGTCGTTGGTTGATAATGCTAGCGCGCCCTCCGAATGTATCGGGTCTTCGGGGATATGGCCTTGCCAGTTGGAACTTAAATAATAATAATAATGCCGTCTTCGATGCTGATGACGAATGAAAAAAATACCAAGTACCCATCGTCACTTGACCAGAGTGTTCAACTCACAACTCGACGGAGAGCTGAGGGCAATGTATTCAGGGCACTACCTATATGATAAGAGAATCAACGTTTGAATGAGCCTGAATTCTCCAGTACGCAGGAATCAACGATATTCATTAGGAAGCCTATAATAAATGAACAACGATGAAGGATGAGTTTCGTATTGGGACCATCTGGTCCCGTTGCATTTGTTTATATTGTCTTCATTATATTAATAATTTTATCATTGGTTATAAGATTGAAATTGAATGGCATTACTTCTGGTAATTTTAGGCTCAGACAATAGTTTTGAAATTGAGGGTTCGGGTTGTAATTATTGGTAATTGTTGCAAAGTGTTCGTTTACCGCATTAGAGTCAGCAAAGTGATCTGGTATCTTTTTCCTGAATTTTTCTCTCGAGTGAATTTCCTTTTCATCAAGATCTTTCCACATAGATTTGCAGGTACCTGTTTGAATTCTAAACTGTAAGTGAGCTTTTTTATCAGTTCATACAGCAATATTGACGTGATTTCTAAGGTAATTGTATTTATTCCAAACCATCATATTTTTCGATCTTTTGTACTTTTTGAGGGCCGTATCTTGTTCATGTTATACCATTCTAATATCTCCTATCAAACAGGAGGCTGAAGAATGGATTATTGAAACTGTTGAGAAATATTACTGGAGTTTCATCTCAAAACCAAACCGTTATTGTCAACACCTCGACACGTGTTTCAATCACCATGTGATCATCTTCAAGAGAAAGACTAAACTGAATCTGCATAAAATGTTGTTCTTATTTATTACACGCTTTACATTAGCTGCACCTGTATGTATGTATGTTTGTTTGTAACTCTCCTTTTCATTTCATATCGGGGTCTGTATTTGACGGAAATATTGACATTATTTCTATTCGCGGAAAAATGGCGCTGTACGTAACCTCCTTGATATATCAACATTATTGCTTGATCTATTCGCGGGCAAATGGCGCTGTACGTAACCTCCTTGATATAATTCGAACTCACTTCACATGTATTTCTTCAATTGAAAAAAATATTTTTTTATGAACACGTGCGCCTGCTGACTCATTTGTAACCCTCCTTTGCGCGCCTGCTGCCTTGGGCTTGGTAGCTGATTTTCAGGCTCTTCTGGTAATTTTAGGCTCAGACAATAGTCTTGAAATTGAGGGTTTGGGTTGTAATTATTGGTAATTGTTGCAAAGTGTTCGTTTACCGCATTAGAGTCAGCAAAGTGATCAGAAAAGTGATTCCAATTTTTCTCTCGAGTCAATTTCCTTTTCATCAAGATCTTTCCACATAGATTTGCAGGTACCTGTTTGAATTCTGAACTGTAAGTGAGCTTTTTTATCAGTTCATACAGCAATATTGACGTAATTTCTGAGGTAATTGTATTTATTCCAAACCATCGTATTTTTCGATCTTTTGTACTTTTTGAGGGTCTTAAAAAATGAAAAATAAATATAGTTTAAAAAACTAATACCGTTTTAAAGAACATCGAACTGAAAAAATAAAAATATTTTTCTCAAATGAGCCTAAAACCATAACGAATGAAAAA
The DNA here is from genome assembly GCF_000500325.1 of Leptinotarsa decemlineata. Classification (NCBI taxonomy): domain Eukaryota; kingdom Metazoa; phylum Arthropoda; class Insecta; order Coleoptera; family Chrysomelidae; genus Leptinotarsa; species Leptinotarsa decemlineata. The sequence continues at coordinate 108,348 of NW_019291422.1, read as the reverse complement.
ATACTAGTATTATTGTGAAAAAAGCGTGGGCGCTTTATGCAATATTATTTGTATATCAAGCGCCCGTCACTTTTTTGACAATAATACTAGTATTTTTCGTTCGTTATTGTTTTGGTGTTAGTATAAAACTTCAGTAATATTCATTACTACACCGAAGGGTCCAAACAATGCATCACAAGTATCGAAATTGTTTTCAAAGGAGAATGTTGAATAAATATAAAACAGTTTCATTTAGAATTTGATTTTTTCGTGAATATTTTGTGCTAGGTATATTACATACAATAATAAGTAAACCAAATCATTATAAAAGGCTTGCTCGTGATTGAAATTCTTGAAACAACGGTATGTATGATGAGAAGGTTTTTTTGGGGACTGATTCCAAGTCGACACTGCAGGTTGTTATTGAATGGTCCGAGAGATCTGTACCTTCTACTCCAGTATATATGACAGTTTTTTTATTTTGCCTTGTTTTTCTATCCTGAGATCGTTGGTGATGATATTTTCATTGGCACACCTGATTATTTTAGAAACCTATGTTTTCAAAGTTATCATTCGTTTGGAGGTTGTGAATATAATCACGTTCCAAGTCATTCTATCATTTTTATCAATTTCTTTGAAGGTGNAATTACTCGCGGTACGAATTTTTGTCGCTTAAACGTTTCGCACCATGAATAGACACGATTTCGAGCAATACATCACGATGAAAAATAGTTTTTTCAAATTTTGGCGCTTACGCCCTTTCGTCGTGACGACGTCGATGTTATTAGGATTGTTACTTTTGGAGATATAAATCACACTCACTCAAACTGTTAATAGCAGAAAAATATGAAATCATGATATCTCTGCAGGATGGCAGTAAACAAGAATCCTTTCTTCCTCCGCTCAAACCTATTCGAGTGGAATCAGCACAGATTCTGTCAGCCCAAACTTGCGTGCTCACCTCTTGTAGATGCACACTTTCCCATATGGATCCGAGTAGCTGTAGACAAACGAGACTTGATTTTTTGACTCATCACAAATTATATGATCACACTGTTGATTAGGAATGTTATAATATAGGATGAGATGATTTATTGATTTTTCAGATTTATAAAACGATACAAATGAGATGAGTCCAAATTGCAAGTTCACAAAAGATATAAAAACAAATATAGAGTTATGATAATAAAATGAAAATTGAAAGTTAGGGTTAGGAAACATTGCAGAAACACTTAAGTAACTGAAAAATTGAAAAAATAAAGTTTTTTGTTTTCGTTTATACATATACACTTACATGCTTACTTACATGCACACATTAATATCCAATAGTAACTAACATGCAATGAATATTGTGTTGCTAAGCCGTAAATTTGTGTGGCACAGGATAAGAAAGCTATGAGAATATGCTCGTCAGAAGAGTAAATACAATTTTTAATTAATATATCTTTTAGATACATTTTGAACAAATATTGATTCAGCTTTCTGACGTAGAGATTCTGCTTGACTTTCCCAGTCTGAATCTACTCGCCCTCAAGTCTCGATTCATTTCTATGAATGTCTGTCAGGAGTTGAAACAGATAGATAGAATATACCGTCATTATTCCTTACTATAGAAAATGAGGTGTTCAGTCTTGAGTCTAAGAAACCAGCCCCAGATAATATCCTCACAGCTTTTCTCGTAACAAAAATATTCAATTTGCGTTAGTACTATTATAGTATAGTATAGAATAGTGAGCTGATAATATCGCCTGTTGAAATACTACTTTCTCCAATTTCCGAAGAAGAAAACAGTATTTCGGCAGTGTAATGCTAAATTGCCAATGTGCTATAATCGGTTTGAAGTATCATCCAGATGTATGCCTAAGAGTTTAATACTGTGTTCTTCAACCCAAAGATGTTTGAAGTAAAAATAATGTATTGAGTTTCATTTCTGTTCAACATTAGTTTATTTTTTCAGAACCGTAAGTCAGCATTCATTTAAATTTAATGGATATTGCGCACAAAATCACCTTCGATTTTTCCGGATGCCTTAAGAGTAGTATCATCGGCAAAATCAAAACAATTGTGAGGAGGCATGTAGAAATAGAAAACATTTATATAGATTATGAATGAAAGAGGGACCAGTACCATCTTATGGAACTCCACATGTAACTGGTTCCATGTATTGGTATCAGTTTGTCAGATATTTAATTCCGCATATAATTTTGACCTTTGAATAAAATGTTAGTTATTTATATGATTGTTGAATTATAATGAAACTTCAAATTCACTTCCTGAAAGTAAGTTTGGGAATAACATTTCAATGAATATATTTGAATGACTGTCAAAGTTTTTCCATGAAACATTGTTGGTAATAAAAATAGACTTTCGTTTGTCTGAAAATATAGCAAATTAACTTTCCATACTGAATATTTTTCTATGAATAATAAAGATTGTTGTATTTCCATTTTATTTCATTTTGTAGTAGTTGAAAATATTTACATTATATTCTAGGGTTGTGAAGCATTTGTCAGGAGCTTTAAGACATTATATTCTAAGGTTGTGAAGCATTTGTCAGGAGCTTTGAGAAGATGTGTCACAAGACCGCCCTTTCTATTTAATTTTTTTCTGCATAAGACGCCATATTGAAAGTTTCATCTGTCAATTTCACGTCAAATTAAAGTATCCATGCATTAATATCATTATTCCAAATTTCAATTTCTTGAGTTGACCTGTTCAAAAAATAAAAGGGAGGGACATTAAAAAAATGCACTGTATAACATTACAAGATGGAGAACTCAATTCTTTCATAAAATTACGATTCCATGTCAGGAATGTAAGTGAAATTTCAGCTTCTTCATATACTCTATTGTATAGCATTCCTGTGAATGATATCTGTTTCATTTCCATAAAGAATGTTTGGATTACAAACTGAATAGAAGGAAGTGTTTTTGTATTTTATAATTCAATGTATTTTTTCAAAGTATTTTTCTTTCGTGTAATTCAATGTCAATTATTACCAGAGGGATTATTCTTTCAGTTGGCATCTTGAAGTTACTCTTTTGCAGGCGTGTTGGCTGTCCTTGTCATCTTTCACTGCCTGAACCACTGTGCATGCTGTTTTCGGCGAGTGCATTGGCTTGGGATGTGGGCGTTGAGCCAACCGGCCATCGGAATCCTGCTTCCACGTAGCTCCGCTGGATACGGGGATGACAGAACCACTTGTGGTTCTGTTATTCCCTAACCGAAGGGCATCTCAACGAGGGCTTAATCCTAAGGTGTGTGTCCGTGCCAAGAGGATGAATGACACTGAGCCTATCAGCTACAGAAACTTCGAGATACTGGGCGCCCTCTCGTCGTAGCATCGCCTTGTCATGGTAATGCGGGGCTCTGCCTAGCTACTTGTGGGATTATTAGAAACAGACGCTGAGTCTATAGAAGAAATGGATGTCGATCTTACCACTCCAACTGACCTCCCTGTAAACTTAGATCAGGAGCGAGTCTACAGAGGAGATGGATGTCGAGTTTACGACTCCATCTGATCTTCCTGTGAAATTCAATCCAGGAGCGAGTCTACAGAGGAGATGGATGTCGAGTTTACGACTCCAACTGACCTCCCTGTGAATTTAATTCAAGAGCGAGTCCCCAGAGAAGATGGATGTTAAGTTCACGACTCCAACTGACCTTGTGAATTTAGTTCAGGAGCGAGTCTACAGAGGAGATGGTTGTCGAGTTTACGACTCCAACTGACCTCCCTGTAAATTTAATTCAGGAGCGAGTCTCCAGAGGAGATGGACGTCGAGTTAACGACTCCAACGGAACTTCCTGTGAATTTAGTTCAGGAGCAAGTCTACAGAGTAGATGGATGTCGAATTTACGACTCCAACGGACCTCTCTGTAAAGTTAGTTCAGGAGCGAGTCTACAGAGGAGATGGATGTCGAGTTTACGACTCCAACGAACGTCACTGTAAATTTAGTTTAGGAGCGAGTCTACAGATGAGATGGATGTAGAGTTTACGACTCCAACTGACCTTCCTGTGAATTTAGTTCAGGAGCGAGAGCTACGGCGAACGCAAAATCTGTCTCAGGTGGAGGAAGTAACGTCCCATGAGCGGGTTAGCAAACGTTTGTGCTCAAGTGAGGTTTCACTTAAATCAGAGGCGAAAAAGCCCTGCATGTCTGAATCTAAGGCATTGTCAGGTGTAGCTGACGTGCAAAAACCCCCATATGGGAAGGTTGTCGTGGGTATCAAGGTGGGAATCTTGCAACTTGGCTATCCGACTACCTCATTATCAGAGCATATACTTTGTGCCTACCCCGCTGGGGACTGAATCATGTCTGTAGAGCTGTACTCTTATTATCTGACCTGAAAGACCACTCACCATACAAAATAATCGGCTTCGTGAGGAAGCTGGGTTCATTTGGCCGAGTGAGAATAGGTGTGAGCCACAATAAACTCTTGCAGGTTGCGGTGGAGTGTCGAATAGACCCACTCACTTTGGACCTAACCCAACCTAACCTACTCTTTTGCATAATCTACCCATCTATGTTAAGGGTTCATTTTGAAGTTGATTGGTGTCCTCCTTTCTTTGGAATATTTCCACATTTCTTCCTCCTTTCTGAAAACACAACCCTTTTATAATAAACAAGATTTTTATGGCTGAGAAAAAATGCTATTACGTACTGTCATCATTTGTCTTTCGTGACAATCGTATTGTTTTGAAGAAATTGAGAGTTGTATCGTGTGAGATTATCCAGATTGGTGCTGTAAAGGCAACTGACTGAGGAATTAATTGCTTAACTATTAGGTGTGATATCGACCACCCCTACTCCTTAACTGTTCTTCATCATCAAGTCGACCAATCAGAAGCCACCCCGCGTACAGCGGGAAATTCAAATTGTTCTCACTTCAACGAGACAGGCCACCCAGTAAACTTATTCATTAAGGGTTTTTCGACAAAGAGTTATTCCTGATAAAAGTTTGTGCATCCCCTAAAACTAAAGATGCACCAACAAAATATAGTAAAACACATGTAATATATGTACAAGGAGTCTTCAAATATTTGATTTTGAGACAAGAGTAAAGTACTGTTATTTTGAAAAATTTCGAAAAATGTTTTTTCCTTAAAATGGGTCTAAAATTACCTCCTTAAATATTAGCATGTGTTTAAGGAACACCCTGTATATAGACAAAGATTGTATCGAGTGTGTATGATGTACAAATCAAAAATGAAACAATTAGTGGACATAACACTCCAAAACATCATACACACTCCATAAAATCTTTGTCTGTATTTATATCCTGGACCCGGATATCACGCAGATAGCTATAGCTGCCTACGTGGTCATGTTAGATGTAGCCTGGGTCTTCTAACTGGAACCACAAATGTGGGGTTGGCTCCTGTTGTTGACTCCGTGCATATGTGTTGTTTCCTGCTTCAGGTAAACAAGTGTTACCCACCTTTACACTTGGCTGCACCGCGCTGATGAGGCCAATAGCCAGAAACACGTGTCCGCGGTTTGCCCCCCTTGTTTTAGTGTTATGTCCACTAATTGTGTCATTTTTGATTTAAATTAAGTACCATTCTGATCATTCCCATATTGATTTCAATTTAAGGGCCACCGGTATACAGCTGTTTC